>JADGIL010014012.1:0-20692 GCA_020352625.1 Cactoblastis cactorum
ATTCGTATCCGTATCCGCGGATATACATTTTTAACGATCTGGCACATCACTAATAGGTATATATAAGTACATAAGAATGCGGTTCCACAAAGGCAAATATAAGCAAAGGCACCACCAAAGTCGCTCCTTTTATTTCACCAAGGCCTTAACAATTTTATTATAAGAACAAAGCTATTGGTGTAAACCAGACACATTCCTAGTATATATGTTCAGATCAAATGGAACCACACCCTAAAATTTCCTTGTATAAGACCATTGTTTAGGGCTTACCAGCTGAAGAACTGAAGTACTGAGCGATGTACGCTTGAAAAGAAAAACAAAACGTCACATAACGTTACATATACATATACGTTATTGGATAGAATTTGGATTTGTAAATAAAATATAAAAAAACAAAACAAATGCACTGGCAAGTTACTTTTTGTTAATTTTAACGATTATATATAGATTTTTCGTTTATTACCAATTTCGTGGTACATCTTTCGACTAGGAATGTTCGAGGAAGCTAATTTTCATTAGTCAGATTTCAAGTAAAAACTGTTTTATCTACTGCTCTCTCGCATCGAGTGGCATCTTTATGAAAGAAAATACTCTTAAATATGTTTTGAATATTTTGGAACATTGTGTGGGGGAGCGAAGGCCCCTTTCAGAGTATAAAGGTGTGGGTTGGTCATGGGTTTGAACATCAGTTTTCAAAAAGTGAAGTGGAGCAAGTGTGTAAAACAAAAAGTGAAAATAACAAGTAAATTACAAAGTGTACTGAATATATTTTCAATAGTTTTTTTTTTATTTATATTTGTCTTTTTTAATGTGAATTTAAAAGAAGAGATCTTGCCAGTTCGAAAGCAAAACATCGAAAACATAAAAAACAGCGTAAAAAGGAATCAGTCTAAGAACGTCGCGTACATTTTCGTTCACAACGAATAAGAACTCAATTCTCAGGTGCGAAACCGCGGGTATATTATCTAGTATCCTAATATACTATCTAAAATAACTTATTATAACAGATAGTTAAAGTTTTCCTAACATTCACTGCCAAAAAGCGCAGTTCAATTAACTTTCTTTTCTTTTCCATTTGAAAAACATATTTTGATAAATATTTAAACTGAAATGTAGAGGGACAAACTTATTTTTTTTTTGATCTGAATACTTTGGTATACGACATAATAGTACCGATTGTAGTAAAGCGTGCTCGGTTAACTCACACAATATAAATGGACACGTGAAAATTTAAGTCTACCTATGTATATCAGGCAATTATAATTAGCGAATAAATTTTTACAAAAACATCTTATATTTTCCACCGATCCACGAGTTAATAAAGTACAGTCAGCATTATTTTTATGTTGCATTTTTGTCATTCCTCACTTTTCGCATTTTTATTACTTTTAATCTTGTTAGACACACATTTATGTTCGGATTACAATTCATTTTCACTAATAATTGTACTTACTAATTAATTGTACTTTGTGCTATTAAATAAATAATCTATTTGCCATGGATTGCTTTGTAATGCAGTTTACGTGATGTTTATTTATATCAAATCGATAGTATCAATTATAAATGTTATAATTAGATATTCTAGTAAAACATTCACGATTACGGCATATTGTATCGATTTATACCATTGTGACCGATTTTAATAATAATAAAAAATATATATAATAGACATGTGAATGCAAATGGGCATTTTACCAACGTATGCCCGCGACAAAAAAAAAACAAAATAGCCAAAAACCAAATATCACTCTCCAGCCCTTCACCTATCTTCAAATAAAAAAAAAAAAACAAGAAACCCGTTTTCACATTCATAATATTAGTATGTTTTTCTATACCCCCTACGTATATATCTGTGGGCCCAAAGACAAACCACCCATCGCACCGTTTTACAAGACTCCAAATATTCTGTAGCTCTTCTGGCGAGTCCGGAATTCCGGATACGCTACAACACGTAAGTATGTTTCCGTCTTAAACTAGTTATTGTATCACATTTCTACTCACAATTAGCGCTGGCTGCCGAGTTCCTGCCGCTGTGCTCGTACAGCTGGAAGGTACCGTGGTTGGTGGGGGTCGTTTCGGCCGCCTGCTGAAGCCCCGGCGTGATGTCTACCATGTCATCCTCACTCGGTGAGTTATGCCCGCGTCCATTGTTGGATGTACCCTGCGATGTCAACAACTTAAAGGGCCAGACTCCACCATAAATTAGCGGCCATATGTCGGAGCTGTTGATTAACCTATCAAGATGAGGTGTTACTTATTCTCACAGATGATATACAGACAAACTTAGTGAGAGAGAATATATGCTTTTAGTGAAAGCATGCTGATAGCTCAGCTAAAAAGTAGTGTCTAGCAACCCTGGGATCTTCGACCATTCAGCGTATTGCAAATTACTAATTATTTGCGTATTGCGTATTGGGAATTTCAGCGTATAGCATATATGTATATATACTATACGCTGAAATTGCAGTGGGCGGGACACGCAGCGCGCAGAATCGATTGCAGTTTAGTTTGAAGGATTTTAGAGTGGGGGCCATCACAGAGCAGGGGCAGGTAGTCTGACTATATGGTCATCGAAAATTGTTGGATGGCTGATGGTTTCTATCGGTCTAAGTGAACAACGACGCAAAACTTTCACCTTTAATGATTTAGATTGGGTAAAAATAAGGGAAATACTTTTACACATAAATCACATTAGGAGTTATAGTCATAAAGAATCGACTTTTTCTTCTTAACTTTAAGAAAGTTTAATCTTGACGAAACAAAAAAACACTTACTGGTTGTAGACAATAACAACGAAATAGTTATTAAAATACGGCTAAATTATCTCAGTGTCATATTTAAGTCATTTGCTAATGACCTCGTATAAATTAAATAGCTAAAATACAGTTAATGATTAATATATTTCGTGTATAAAAAACACCATTATCATTGGACTACAAAAGTATTTATTATCCTTCCTACTTAATATTACAAATCGAAAGTTTGTGAGAATATGTGTATGTTTGTTATTCTTTCAAGAAAATTCTATTGAACGGATTTGGATGAAACTTTACATTAACGAATTTGAATATATGTAGGTTATACATCAGAATAACGTATAGGTTACAACTTACAAAGATTTTATTTAATTTTTTTGTACGACCTAAATAACAAAGGTACATGTCCATTAAGTCGGGAAAAAAACTGGCCTCTGAGAGCTATTTTGGCGAACGCTGCCTGCACAAAGATGATGTACCGTAGGATTATTTATCTTGAATAATTCTAAGTGGCAGACCGAATTCCACGCGAGAGAAGCCGCGGGCAAAAGCTAATTTTTCATATATTTATTACCCTTCCTCAAAGGTATTATTAATAGCGGTAAGTATAATAATTTATTCTTAACAGAATATTAAAAAAGAAAGTTTACCCGATTTCAAAAAAATATATTATTGAACATGATTTCGAGATTTATGTATGTAATGCGCACGAAAAAACTACTAGATGCAATCTAAAGCGGTTTTATCAGTTGTTTTGTGGAAGTTCTTACTTAAAATCATTCGTAATTGACAAAATCAACTTTAACTAATCTAGATCAATAATCAACAATTGACTCATCATCTCGATATACCACTTAGAATCCGAGATTGTCAGTAGCAAGTTAGGAGTACACACGGACGGACTAGATAAGAATCTAGCAATTTTTTTAGCTAAATTAAGTATAATCAGCTAAAAATAAAAAATATGGCACTTCTTTTGACTTACTTTAGAAGTAAACAATACTGACGTACTTTAGCTCGTTAAAAAGATAAGGTTCAGACTTAACCTAATCTAGTACTGTCTGAGCCATTGATAACACTGCACGCGGGTATTTTTGTCAATAGATTGTTTAAGTGTTATTGTCCTATTTTTTTGCAATATCCAACATCTCAATTAACCTACCCTTATCTTACTGCGAATTTACTGTCGTATCGTTTTTACAACCCAACCCCCTCCCCCCCACCGCCCCGTATTCGCCGCAAACAAAGCTGCGGTTAGTTATTAGTATATAACAAAACGTCTCTCTAACTAACAAATTCTTGGTCAGGAAAATTCAATTTTAACAGCAAATACTAATTCAGCCAAAAAAAATGCTGCCCAATCTCATTGTAGTATTGAGCTATTCTTGAGATGAATGTTGAACTAAGAACATATTATGTTGAACAACTTGCTGGTTGCGTTGTAGCGTATTAAAACAAAATTGGCCACGCATCCGCGATGCATGACGACTACAATGTAAGAGAGCATGTACGTATAATAAACATGTATGTGGAAGTCCAATCTCCAACAATGTAATTAAAACCCTATAAAAAAATTCTGCTTCTTTAATTAAATATGCTACATAAATGCTATCCGATATTTTGGCTGAATATGTGACAGAATTTAGTGCTGGGTACAAATTATTGAAATTAATTAAAGGTAATTTTTTACACCATATGAAAACTAACACATTACTATAAAAACCTTTTTTTTTTAATGCAGTTTGATTCGTAAAATACGCAATACGAATAAAAAATCCTAATTACACTTCCGTACCTGATGCATTATATTTGAAAATCTCATATCACATTTAAAATAGCTCACAATAAAAATGACATCTCAACAATACGTACAATTTGTGACACACTGGCAAATGTTCTCAATTTATTTAACAATATGATTCAAACGGAAGATTCACAATGCACGCAGTTCTACTGCACAGAACGCGAAGGAAAATGTCACGAACCGCGAGCTGCATCGAGCGATGCGAGCGCGTTTTATCAGTCGACATGCGCTTCTAAAATCAATACAAGCCTTCAAATTTCATATGTAAAATAGACAACCCTGGCGCGAATGCAATCGAAGCCGAGTACCAGCGACGACGCATCACGCGACCAAATGACGGAGCCGCCTTCAGGTGCCGACGAGTTTGAGCGATGGGCGTTTTTAATTTGTCTGGTTTATGCGCAGCCGCGGTGCACGTCGGTAGGTCACGGAGGCATGCGGCCAGCAGGACAATAGGACAATGCAACTACAATTACCTACGTCGTGATATCGGAACAATATCTTGAGCTGTATAAACTACTAGCTGACCCGTGCCCACTTCGTTGGGCGTTAAAATATAGCCACTAGCACTCCTGAATATTGTAGCTTTCTGATTATGATAAAATTTTCATGATTGGTACGTTTCGTGATTTGACGGAAGCAGAGATGATGGGCACAGCTAACTTTAATAGGAATCAATTAAAGTAAATTGAAATGTAAAGTTGCTTAGACAGGCAGTGTAAAATATTCATTTCTTTTTATACTTTTGGTCATAAGTGACGCATCACGGTCGGAATAATTTTGCTAATTTAGGAGAAAAATCTTGTGTAATAAATATCTTTTTCATTTCAACAAGAATTAGAAAAATTTAAAAAATTTAATTTCACTAAACTGTTCAGTTGATTAAGACAAGACAACGTCGCGGTAGGTCGGGTGTCGGGCTAGCATGATAATGAAAACAATAACAATCAATAAAGTGGTTGCATATCTAGTGAAGCCATTCAGACGGTGATAAAAAATTACATTGCTTATTGATATTTACTCTTTTATTATTAATTTTTGTTGAAAAGGTAACTTGAGTGGGAGAGCCGGAGGCCTAATATCCCCGCCCTCCCCATTTGGGTAGGGCGGGGCGGGGAATTATTTTATAGGCCGCAATGCTACTGTGACCCCGCGGGTGTTTCAGTTGTCTATGGGCGGAAGTGATCACTTAATATCACATGACCCGCCTGCTCGTTTGCATCCCTCTAACATAAAAAAAAGCTAGTGTATACTAAAGAAGGCGTATTCGAGAGTGTTCCTAGCTATGTTTTTAACCCCCGACGCAAAAAGACGGGTGTTAAAGTGTGGTTTGTTATATTGTGTGTGAGGTTTTATAAAATTTAATTTAATTACTTGTGATCTATGTATTTACCGCATTAACTATTCCACAGAACAAGGACCGAGAATTTCCGGTAACCTACTATATTTCCTACCCTGAGCCAGTTGTACCCTATAAATCCTTTGTATCTTGGTATTGAGAACTTAAAAGGAAACTTTATAATTTCTAAATTAAATCGACTCGACTCTGTCTGGTGTTGTAACTTTTGCCCAACATGATTACGAAGTCAATTGGACATCAAATTACATCGCCTTGGAAGTGGAGCTCTAAGCAGCGGTAATAAAAATTAAATGAGTATTTACAATTATTGCTATGAGTTTGATAAAGTTCATGTGCTGTTTACCGTAGTTGCTTACGGCAAGCTAAATTGCGAGCCGCGATGTCTTAAACTTATCTACGTACATATGTAAGTGGTACGACGTTGTTAGCCGCAACTACTTCAAATTATACCATATATCCCACCCTCTAATAAAGACAACTAGCTATGTATCGTTATCATAGAGATAGTATATATGCCTTTTATAGATAAAATAACGAAACGTTGCCTTCTCATAACGTTATGCAAAACGTCTATTTTGAAACTACCTATTCCACAACGACAGCATCCAAATATATTTTAAAGCGGTTTCGGTTTACACAACGAGTTCGTTTTTTTTATTAATTTATTATTTTGCGTTTTATATTTTAAACTGACTAAAATAAAATGAACTTTCTGTCACACTTTTTCTGTGCATTGTAAAAGTTTACAGATATAATAATTGATTATATGCAGACGTATTTAAAAGTTCATTTTATATATATTTTTATTGACTATTTACATTTAAGTATTTTGACAATTTATATATTTACAGCTTTCTTTTTATATTTAAAAACATTGATCATATACGGTTTTTAGTTTCGTATAGACGTTTACGCTCCGTTATGGTTCATTCCTCATATTATTGAAACGCATTGCAACAACCTATGATTTTGCGGTGGCGATATTGCGTTATGAAAAATAGATAGTCAAATCTACCCATAACGTTATCGTTTTGGTTCCGCTGCATCGTATTGAAAACGATTTATAATCTAAACGCCCACTCCTAAAGACAACCGAAAATCGCATAATAACTAGCAACGGTACGGGATCGTCCTGCGCAAATTCCACCGCGTAGAAAACTCATGTTTTCTCCTAAAAGGTTTTGTTCGGAGTTCAATGATCCCGCAACGAAGACCGTTAAATATTGTGAAAAACTGAGTTTTATTAGTAGGAATGCGAACGCCGAGTAAGAACTACCGTGGCTAATCGAGGAATAATCGGGATAGCGCTCGTATAAAAGGGACCAATCATTGGTGATACTAATAAAAACCTATTTTGCAATCACTTTGAGTGAATTCCTTGCTGGGCCATAACATAAAAGTGAAAATAATACAATATACACATTTGTTTAGTTAGATGTTCGCTCGTAAAATAAATATTATTGTTTTGATAAAATTAATAGAAAAAAGTTTTATCATTTGTTGATCACAGATTAGATATAAAAAATCAATAAAGAAAATAAAAAATTATAGATTTAAGAAATAGAATTTCTGAGAAATTTTACGGGTAGGAAGATCATTTTAAGTATTTACACTGTCGGGAGGGCTCATGGGCTTATATCATTCAGGCAATTGTTGATAGTATAGTATGCATTGTTCTTTGAAACATTATTTGTGTAATTATTTAAATGTATATTATATTATAAACTACTAGAGGCCGCCCGCGACTTCGTCCGCGTGGAAACCCTATGATAACCCTATGAAATTCAATTAGGAATCAATCCCCCGGGAACTCCAGGATAAAAAGTAGCCTATATGTTATTCTGGGTCTTCAGCTACCTACATACCAAATTTCATCGTAATCAGTTCAGTAGTTTTTGCGCGAAAGAGTAACAAACATCCATACTGACATACTCACAAACTTTCGCATTTATAATATTAGTAGGATTACCTGAACGATCTCGTAAATGTAGCAGGTGATTAGGTAATGTATTATTAATAGATAAGGCATAAATAATTCAAATATTAAACCATATTCTTAAAAAAAAAGATAGCTAAGCAATAGGGTCATCATCTGTTCATCCTAAGTTTTATATGTAATTGATAGTCATAATCTTGTTAAGGACTGTTTCATGTTCATACAAAACTAGTTGTTGTGGGAAAAATATTACTTGTTCACCACTTAATTTGACTTCAATCTCACTTGATGGGTAGCAACGATGAAGTCACTCAAACTCAAATAACACCTTACTCTTGCATTGGAAATCCTCATATTGAATGAAATCGGGAATGTAGGGAGGAAATTCCATTCCTTAGTGGTCTGCAAATTAAATGGAGAGGCAAACAAGAAGTATGGTGAGATGGGACATATAACCACATATGGTTGGAAAGCCTGCCCACTCCGTGTGGTCCAACGGCAAAGTGGTGCAGGTGGATTTAATTCAATGGCCTGTAGGAGACACATAGACTCGCAACGAATCACCAGTGTTCTAGGTTTTTTAGTCAACAAAAAATAAATACCCACATGTTATGAGTCAATGTCAAAAAGAATTATTTACCTTTTTATAGACAGATTGATACGTGCTTCCCATCTTTGGCACGGAAGACTTGAGCGGAAACCTTTCCATCACACTGTTCCTGTTACAACAAATATTATTCTTAGTAGTAAAAGCGCTATTTAAATAAGTTAATCTAAGTTGCCATACATTTTTTTTTACATTACCATTTTATTTATTGAACTTTACAAATGCTTATGACCTTAGATTATGATAAAAAAGGATATTCCAAAATTCTGCCCTTAAAGTTCGAGAAGTTAGGTAAAGACTGAGAAACAGTGGCAAAATTTGAATGGAACTTTGAATATAATGCATTCTTTGAATTGGGAAATATGTACCTCTATAGAGGTAAAAATGCTGTCAACAACTTTATATGAAATTTAGTAACTATAATTATTAATTGATTTATTTAAAAAAATTAAATACATTGGGAGACTAAAATAAATCTTGATGAAATTATTTTCAATTATTCTCCAGGCGCATTGGTAGTGTGTGAACAAATTAACATTTCAATTTTTTGCTGACCCACGATAGTAACTGCTTTCATAAAATACTATGTATAATTAATAAGAGTTGCAATTTTGAATAATAAACACATACACGATAGAAAATTACGCCCCTTTAAAAATTTGCATTGAAATTCAACATTTACAATACTTTTGTGTGGTGGATGTTGTTTCATTCGTTATTTGCATCCAATCTTGATCTCATAAAAACTTCACGTGTTGGATTATTAAATGATTACTTCTCCAGCCTTTCATTGGAAATAACTAACCATTTATATAGCTTTGTACTTACAATACGACACTAAATTAATTGTTCTTTGCTGTCACCACACACTCATCTTTCACAACGATAACATTTGTATTTAATGATTTAATAATTTCGAAGCGTATGTACTTGTTTTAATTTTTAGGACACGAACACGACTCAAGGAAATCAAACAAGTTTGCTTCTTTTACATACAGTTTAGGTACATTCCTATTTCCTACCTATCTTTAAAAATAAATAATGTCAAACTATTCGGTCGGATGGTCGGATACATAGTGATGGACGATATACATCGATGTATTATAAACACTCGATTATTTGTAACGATGCATCGTAGCCATCGTATTGAACCGATGTGATGTATTATTAATACTTCAAAAACGAATATACATCGATGTTTTTTTATTCAATACAACGAATACACATACATATTTAAAAGTGGCTAATAATTATTTTCGATGAAAACCTATGGAGGAAACACCTAGACTACACTTTTCAAGTTTGTAAGGTCCTGCAATATTTCAATACTTAATTAAAATGAAAATAATTTTTTGACAAAAATCGTCGGAGAAAAACACCAGACTGACGTTTTTTAAGTAGATGAGACCTGGAGTGCTCCAATACATATTTAAAAGCAGATAAAAAGTATTTTTCACAAAAAAGTTTGGTAAGGACCTGGAGTAATTCAATACGTTTTTAAAATTAGTTGAGTATTACTGTTTTTTTCAAAAACCAACAGAGAAAACACTAACATTATTGTTTTTAAGTAGATGAGGACCTGGAGTGTTTTAACACATACTTGAAAGTGGTTATTTTCGATGAAAACCTAAAAATCAATTGATGTATAGAAAACATCGTTGTGTTTTTTGATGAATCGAATTAACATTGATTACACTTTCCAATGCATTATATCGATAAAAGACATTAATGTATTATTTTATGCCCATCAATAATACATAATCAAAGGCGCATAGATGAAGAATACTATAGACTACTATACCGTTGAGCGTGTCGCTAAAAGGGAAGGAAGATTCTAAGCACATCACTGACGTCCATCCATTATACGACCTTTTGTCATGTATGGATCGGAATGTTGGGCCGTAAAGAAGAGGGATGAAAGAAGATTGAACGTAGCAAAGATGAGAATGTTGAGATGGATGTGTGGAGTGACACGAATGAACAAAGTGCAAAATGATTAACTGAAAAAGTGAAAGGGAAACGATTGGCATGGTATAGGCATGTTATGAGAAGGGATGAAACGCATATTAGTAAGAGAGTAATGAATATGAATGTTAATGGATGGAAGAGGCAAACCAAAGGAAAGATGAATGGACTGTGTGAAGAAAGATATAAGAGAAAAGGGTGTGAATGACCTTTTGACAAGTGACAGACGAGTATGGAAGAATAAGACATACTGCGCCGACCCCAAATAATATGGGAGCAGGATGTCCTATGCTGAAGTTAACAATTATCAATATGAATGTTCATGCTAACAAGTCACAATCTTCTGAAGTGATAAGTAATTTAGCTTTTAAATACTTTCTATGTTTGAGTTATTTTGTATTAGCCGTTTTATTTTCTCTAGGAATAATTTAATGAAAAATGAGAATTTTTGCGAGCTCTTATCGTAGATACGTCTTGACCCAAGATAGCGCCGACCGTTCACGAACTAGTTTTATATAACATGGCCACGAATTTTTGCTCAAGGGAATGCGTAGTTTTGCCTTTTCCATAGGTAATTACTCTAAGCCACAAAATTTATCGTTTCCTTAAAATGTTGCCAGCAATATTAAAACAATAAAATATAATATAATGTTTATATAAATACATAATGATAGTATAAAGTATTTGTTTAATGTATTAATAAATAAGTTAACAATAACTTAATGTTTTATTTTTTGAAAGTTATACTAATGAAATTAATTAATTTTTTTTTCTATTTATACCGGTTTCTGCCATCCTTACCGATATCCGGTGGTTTATAGAAAATGGCGTCAGCCGAGTTTCTGGAGCAAGCTCTGTCGACAGACGTTGACGAAAATGCAGTGAATGCAGTCGTGGTGTCTCTTGAAAATCAATTAGTTACGACCGTTCCTTCAGTGGCATTACGAAATAATTTTGTCAATGTGAGTCCGGGTCAGCTTTCTAGTTTTACGTCCAACACAAATTCCAATATCAATATACAGAAATACAACGCGGATGCGCAAATCAATAACAGTGACCTGATTCCGTCGTCTGCTGTATCGACCAGCAGTGTGTCTTTCAATAATGTGCTAGTATCTACTCCATCAACATTTGTATCTCAAAGTTTCTCAGGCGTTTTATCTAATTCTAGTGAAAATATTAAAGTGTTCAGCCATTCATCCAACTTGAGTAATAATCACAATCGTATGACTTATCAAACTCCATCTCTTGTGAACGGCTGTATTAATTTAGCAACATCGCAAAATCAGGTTCACTCAGCATCTGGAAACTCGGCTGTCGGACAGACTGTGAATAAAAATATTAACATGCAGCCTCCTTTAGTGATAAAACAGGGCACAACAACTGGTCAAGTTGGCATGCAGTCAGGATTGGTGACAGTGCCTTTGACTGTGAACTCAAGTATGCCAGGATCTATTTCCAATGTAATGTTAAACAAGCCTGGAGGGCAGAATGTAGTTGTGACATCACAAAACCTAGGCTCACCTCAACAAACAATAATCCCTAATGTTCAAATCTTGAACATGAGACAAGGAGCACCACAAGTCGCAGCCCAGAAGTCAGTTGCTACTGTTTCTCCAAGAGTTGTGATTGGTACACCTCAAGTAGTTGGTGCTAGGGCAGCTGCCCCCGGGGTAAGTCTATTTATTATTTTTTAATTCTGTGTATAAAGTCTGTACTATGAAAGTTTGGTCATTTTGTCATAAATTTAGGGCAATGATATGTTTAAAAAATTATGTATTACTATTACAAAAACTAAAAACAAGTCATTATTATGGTGTTTTTCATGTGTATAATTTTCATGCAGCTGAATAATAGAATATACTATTGCTTGGGGGCTCTGTAGACAACATTCAATTTCAAACTTTGCACTTCAATTTTATATATTTATACTAAACAGATATTTTGAGAAATTAAGTAATTCCTTTCAAAAATTAGTTGCAGCTCCTCTCATCATGATGCACTGAATGGTCTTAGTACTCTTTAGCAATAATATTTCACATTCTTGTACATAGCCTTTATGTTCATGAATTGATTATTTGTGGCAGACCAGTTGAATTAAATTCCAACTGAATTAAATATTGCCTTGCTATTAGAATAAATAAATAAATGTCAAATCGGAAATCAGTAATTGGCAATGACTGAAATTTTTAAAACACATAATTTTTATGTTTGTATAATTGATAGTCCTGATTATCATAAAAATATCAGATTTTATAGGTCTACTGATCTTTACTTATATTATAAATCAATCAATCAATCTATCTTTCAATCAATCTTTTTTTATCTTGAAGAGGTAAAGTTCGTAACTTAGGTTGTTTTTTTATAAGGGCTTATCTTCATAAATACAGAACTGATCATTGAAATTCTTTCGCAGTTGGAATGCTGCACAATTCAGGAGTGCTATAAATAGTAAAAAGATATATATATTTAATTTCATGTCTCAAACAATAGCAGAACTATGGATATTTCAATTCTTCCATGCTATGCATATTAAAAAAGCTGAATATTATTGAAAACCTGTGTCAAACTGACATGTATGATGACATTTGCTTTATTAACTTTTCTTAACATGGGAAAATTGCATACATCTCTAGTTTAATATTTATTGAAGTGAAAACTTCTTTAGGCGCGTTGAGCGTTTTGGTAGAGGGTAAAATCCTCAGTTCACGTCACCGACATGCTAATGATAATAGTATATAAATAAAACATAAAAAATTTCATATAATTTTTGCATATAGTTTTAATTACTCTCAACTTAATAGTTCGTTTTCACTTCTATAGGCAGTCCCACGACTGATACTGGTTTTTTATAATTAATTGGCAGACCTAAAAGTGTAATATATTTTTTTGGTATCCATTAATGTTATTTCTGTAACACAAACATTCAAGCATTTTAAAAAATTTCAGACATTGCTTATTGATCAGGGCGGTTCACCTATGTCATCACCTACCTATATTATGCACGCAAGAAAAAATGTCATTACTCCACGTTCATTATTTTCATATCATTTCTTAAAATCACAAATAATATTTTCATGGTGTTATTAATCAAAAATGCACATTACCTCACCAAAATGGAAAAGTTGTAAATACATTATTTATTTCAATGTGACATTTAACAAATACCATGGCATTATAATCATCTTTATTGTAACCAATTTCCATACCATATACTAATACAGAATATGATTGAAGGACAACAGTATAAAAATTAATACTAAAATAGCTACCCAAATTCTTAGGGTATTAGTCAGGCTGCTTTGTACCAATTGCTTCTCAAGATGCTAATAGTGCAGAATACAACTGTCTACATTTCCCGGCATACATATTTTTGGGGTAGACCCCACAGTAAAACCTTATGAAATGGTGTTAATGGCTGGCAACTATCAATTTACTATAGGTATAAGTAGATATTGGTTAATATTCACTATTGATATCTTGCTAAATAATTTAGGTGTGTCATTCGATCTCTGATAAAGAGCTTTGGTGACCACTAGTGTTCATAAGTCACGCTATGAGAGCACCCATTGCATTATAATCATCATGAGTGTGTTTTAAATCTAACAAATGACCTGCTTTAGAACCATTATTTTGATATTTCTTTTTTCCAACCCATATTGTAACCATTAAATTGAAACTCGATTGGAACTTAAATAAAATTGAATTGAGGCGTTCATTTTTAGATAACGCTGCAAACTCTACAAAGTCTACAACCGGGGCAGCCGGGTCATTTGTTGTTAAAGACTGAGAATGGTCAATACCAGCTGCTGAGAGTAGGTCCGGCTCCCTCGGCCAGCACCCTTACGGCGCCGCAGACTCAGACCATCCGGCTATCGACCGTGCCGGCAGTAAGTAGGCACAGCCACTCCGCTCCTCACCCACTTACACTGGAATTGGAAACTCACTTTTGTTTTGTTTACCCATAATAACCAGATCTTCAATTGCTTGTCCAGACCTGAAAGTCATGCATGTAAAACGGTGGAGTTCTATGTTATAAGGTAATTAACATGGTAAGACTTTGATCAGATTGCTGCATAGTCAACAATACATTTAATTTACCCTGCACAAATGATACGTTTTGCTGCTTCAATTGCAGTAATAAAAATTAGGCTGAGTGATGTGCTGTTGACTAAACCATGTGAAATCAATTTAATTACTAACTTTGAATGTACACTTCCATATCTGGTGCAAGATATAATAATGCTTTTTCATATTTTCAATTAATAGGTTTTGGTTTCGACATATGTATTGCCCATGAGCCATTGAAGGATGGTGGAATGTTTTAAAATAGCAAACATTTGCTAGAACACATTGTTTTATATCAGCAAATCATCTGTAATCTTCAGTGGCTATGTTCAATACATAAACGTCACGCATATGCACAACGGTATTTGTCTTAAATAATATCCTTTAAATTGAGCTTTGGCGCTTGTTCTTTAGAGTTAAATTTTTGATATGTACAGATTTAGTAGTTATGAAATTTTGTGCAGCAT
This sequence comes from Cactoblastis cactorum, assembly GCA_020352625.1. NCBI lineage: Eukaryota > Metazoa > Arthropoda > Insecta > Lepidoptera > Pyralidae > Cactoblastis > Cactoblastis cactorum. The sequence goes on from JADGIL010014012.1 coordinate 14,964, forward strand.
CCTGGTGTGGCGACGGTGTCGACGAGTGTTGCGACGCCGGGGCAAATGCCCGGGCCGATGCCCCAGGGACCTGCGGCGGCGCCGGTAGTTGCTCCATCTCCTGCAGTGGTAGCTCCCGCCACGCCGCCGCCACAACCTCCTACTGTCACCACTCAAGTTAGAGTCTTTTCCGTTTTCCTACTGTACTAAGAATCAGAAAAAGACATTACTAACTACAGGCGATGGTAATCACTTAGCATCACGTGACCGGCCTGCTCGTTTGCCTCCCTCTTTGAAAGTTGAAGCAAATGCAGTATGAATATAAAAAAATCTAATGTTACTATAAATACAATAAAATTAATAAAATTCTGATCATTCCACTTAGAAACCATCGGACAACACCAAAGAAAAATGCCGGAACTTCCTGGCGAACCTCCTTGATCTGTCAAGCAAAGAACCGAAGTCTGTTGAGTTGAACGTGAGGAATCTCATCCAAGAATTGATAGACGCGCAAGTGGAACCCGAGGAATTTTGTGATCGCCTGGAGCGACTCCTAAATGCTAGCCCTCAACCTTGCCTCATAGGATTTTTAAAGGTATGTCCCATAATGTAGACGTAATTGTCTGGTTTCACTTCACTATAGTTGTACTTCCGAAAGCAGTTGTAAAATGTATATATGTATTTAGCATGACTCTCATAACACAGAGAAAGCCAGTGCAACAGAAATTGTAATACATTGTATAAGTTCATGGGGGTTCCTTTTAGGACGTATGTAGATGCTTGCTAAGACGGAGAAAAAAGATAGTATATACATGTATGTACATGTAGTTATAAAAATATCGCTATACTAGACGACTCGGTGACAGTCGAATGATATTATTATTTTATTTTATTTATGAAGTATGATTTTATTTTTTGTTTAATATTATTTTAAGAAACATATTTTTATTATAAAGATCATGCAAATTATGTTGGAAAAATCACAACCTTTTCGTAACACAGTAGTTTTCAAGACTAAAAAATAGATTATTACTTTGTATGTTTATTAGACTATTTAAATTTTTTATTACAGCGAAGTTTGCCTCTATTACGGCAATCGCTGGTTACCAAAGAGCTGGTGATCGAGGGGATCAACCCACCAGCGCCACACGTGGCTTTTTCCACCATGTCCACGCCCACACAACAGACCGTGGTGTCCAATACTAACATGCAGATGGTGAGTTTCACTCCAGCATCTTAATCATATCACATTGTAATTAACTAAAGCTGCATTAGTAACAGAACAATGATGAATTAACACCAAGATTGGCAGGCACTGTATCACTATTGATTTTATTGTTTTATATGACTCATGTACTCACAGCTTAAGCAGCTAATTTGTATATTAAGAGCGCAATCATTTCAACGGGTGCATAAATATTTTTCATTTTGCAACAGACATATTAAACCTTTTTTGTGCATTCAGCATTCTGATCAAGAGATAAATATGTCGTCCTTGCTGTCGACGGCATTTCCCGACTCGCCCTCCTTTTCTACCTACATGCCCCATACTGCAGTATCAGTACAGGCCCCGTACCAGGTTGGTCATACCTTGACCGTTTCTATACTACTAGCATGAGTCCTCATGTTACATTTCATTCAGCAGAATGCCTGATGTTTTTATTTTGTCTTAATTTTGTTTTTATTAGCGTTTATTGATTTCTTTCTTTTTTATTATTTTCCTCGTGCTTCCTTGAGCATCTTTCTGTACAATGTTTGTTAAATAAGTTCTTATATAAGAGCAATACGGTGAACGGCTACTCGCTCACACGTTGGAACTTTTTTGATAATTCTAGTAGACATATTTTGACCCTTTTACTAATGCTCTCATACATGATGAGGATAAATCACAATGTCAAAAGAAAAACAAAGAAAAATCATAGGTCAAAATATTAAAGTTACGATGTGTGAACGTTAAATAATTTATGTAGATTATTAAACGTTTTATTATTTCTTTTAAGTTTTTACTGTCGAATGAGGCTTCTCAGACCTATACCTCGTTGGATGTAATATATATTGTAATTATATGGATCAGTTGTTGTTGAACGAATTGCCGGTTATTGAGGTTGGCTCATCGATGTTTCTTTTTTTTTTTGTTATATATTTTAAACCGTGTAAAAGGTGAAAGTACCCAGGGTTACTCATACTGTGATAAGCAATAAATAAAAAAAGTAATATAATAACATTACAATGTCAATATAAAACGGTTGATTTTATTACTAAATACATCAGCTTCTCTATTCTTTCTCTATCTAGTGGACCGAAGTTGCTCAAATGACGTTACTCGGTGGATCTGTTATACGTATACCTTTACAAAAATTTATAGTTATAAAATTTCTATTTACGATGCATATCTAATAGATTTCGACTAACTAACGGCATTCCAAGGAGCGCACATCTTTTCCCGCTAGATATTTTAATACGTTTGAGAAACCCTGTTCTAATGGAAACGTGACCCGAGCGCAGTTCTATTTTCCTCCAGAATCATTCAAGGTGATGGCTAAAATAATGAAAAAACAGAGGTAAATCAGCAACCGTTTTTTTTTTGTTTAATACCATTATTCGATGGGCTAGCCCAAAAAATCGGCGTCGCGTGTATCTTACTGAAGACCCGTTGGCAGCTGCCTGACGAGGAGGCGTCGAGTCCTACGCTCACGCCCCTCCTGCCGCCGGCGCTCCCCTTAACGCTCGCGCCTTCACTAGTGCCCGCGTCTAAGCCCGTAAACGTGGTCTCTGTGCAGTCAAACGTCGGGCTTCAGGTTTGTCCAACTAGTAAATGTGGACCCTGCTTTGCGTTCGCTTCGTACCATTAACAAACTAGACACTGCACAATGTCAATGTAGCTTACGTACGGTGATTTTTTTTTAAAGAGGCACCTTAGAAAATGTCCGCTGCGTCACGCCTGAGACGACCTTAATTTAAAACGTAACATTTTCCCGCCCCTGTCTAAGTGCGTGGCGCGCTAATTATGTTTCATATACATATATACATATGTGACACAGCGGGCACCCAAACATTCGGTGCAATTTTTATAGAGAACGCAACTAAAAGAATACCCGCTGCGTCTCGCCTAGGTACGACCCTTATTCAACTCACACAGTTTTCCTGTCCTTGTCTACATTTGTAAGGCGTTTATTATGTTTCGTAAATATACATATGTGTGACACAGCGGCCACTCAAGGCAGAACGAGAATCAGTAGGATTTCTGTTCTGTTCTATTTAGTGACTTCTCTCTTAAGTTATACACATCAAGTGCACCATATAAGACCACTTTATATGTATCTTGACTTTGATGTTGTTAGAACCGTGTATAAAACGGCAACGTACAGAAATTGATAAGGGCGCCACTATCGTTTATATTGCCACCCTTTGTATTGTGGAGAAAAGGGCTTTGATAATTTGATTTAAATGCAATCTTTAAGCTTAATCAGTTTGTCTTTCCTGAAAATTTTCTGAGCATTAATATTGTTTCAAATACTTCAACCCCACAGTATCTCAACCTTTCAGTATCCCACAATACAAATCACAAAATTAGTTTGAGGCTAACTCTAACAATTTGTGTGATTTGTCCCTATATATTTATTATTTAATAATATGGGTTTCGAACAAATGCAAGTGGACTGTATGACTAACTCTCGCAGTGCTGCGGGTCTCAAATGTTGCATGGGAATTTCTTTTAGGACGAAGCCGCTTACCAAGATGGGATTTTACAAAATTCCCATGGGATCGGACATTTTAAACGCGAGCGTAGCCATGGGTTACAGTTTGTATGATAAAGCTTACAAACAGAAATGAACACCATAACTATTGTCACAACAGCAAAATTCCTTCAACTTGTATCTGGAAGCGACAGCGCCATCCCTTGGAGAATATTGGAAACTTTGGAACTTTGAAACTTGGAGAATATCCCTATATTTTGTGCTTAGCTTTGGATGTGAAGATTTATTTTTCGTGCAGTCAACAGCATGCATATTTACATCAGCTAGTACGCATTGATCCCTATATGGTTTAAATTTTTCTTAAAGCGATATGATGATACCTACTACTATAATATACCAACAGTTGACCACCCTTCATTTTACGGCTGCAGAGTCAATAAGACTAATGTTCCATATTTTTTCATCGTTGTGGTTTCATACATATAAAAAAATATGTACTCTACAAAAATAAAGAAGTTACGTTCTTAAATTTAAATCTACCAATCAAAACTGTTAGTTTTATTATTGGTCCAATTAGTTTGCCGATGTAGCATGTGATTACAAATTATGTGTCATTTTATTTCCACATAATGGCATGTGTACATCTTTTGGCGGACTTAGTCAATATTATATTTAAATATATATTATAATACAAAAATGAAAAAAAAGATATTCTTTCGATGTGTTTAAAATATGGTGGCCGGTCGACATATCTAATTGTTTGTCTCATTTATACCATGTTTTATTAATGAAATCGTAAATTAAAAAGCATTTTAAATTTCGACAAATATCGATAAGACAACAGTCTGTTTTTTATTTTTTTAAGATACAACATATCACATTTTTTACATGTACTAAATATATATGCTGGGAGAACTTAGGTTCGATTGTACTATTTTATAATTTTCTTTTAATAATATATCAATGTAGCGCAGTATCTTAAAACTACAACCTGTTAAACTGCATTTTCCATCCATGCATGACTTGCATGATTGTTGCTCCCTTCGTCATGTGTTCTTGGACTTTTGATCGTGGCATTATATAGCCGGGGAATTATGTATAAAGTCACTCCTTTGATAAGTTTTCGCGTACAACTACAAGGACACAATTTGTTTATAAAAATATTACAACAAATAAAATTATGCAAGCTGATAGTAATCATATATGAAGTACGTAATTTATAAATAGACAAAGATCTACTCAATAGATTAGATGCCACGGTCCAAAGTCCACTTAAAACTGACATCAACCCGCATTATAACATTAATATTTTCCAGCAACCAAAGCCCACTGTGAAATCCGGCAGCTCCATAGCAGTTCTACAAAACATACCGCTGCACACAAAGATTAACGTGAACAAAGTGACCAGCAAGGCCATGACAGTGAACAACAAGGCGAATTTCTCCAGAGCGAATGTTTCCTCATCTCTGTCCACCGTCCTAACGCCGGGGAAGTCCTTGTTGAAAGACAAGGAGAAGAAAAGTATGCAGTACACGTCGCAGCAGTTCACCGATGATAAGATGGCGGGAGATGACGACATCAACGACGTAGCTGCTATGGGAGGAGTGAACCTTGCTGAGGAGTCACAGAGGATCTTGGGATCTACAGAACTGATTGGGACTCAGATCAGGTTTGTTGATACGGAAATTATATCAAGCCGTTTCGGCATAATAGGGACCAAATCTGCTTGATCGGCATTTCTTCTCAGCAGTGGTCGTTCCGAAATACTGGTATTTTGCCAAATGAAATGCCGATTTTGATTGATTTTATGCATGTCTCAATGTAGCTTTAAGTTGATAAATTGTTTCGTAAGTCTCTTGACTTGATACAATTCAACCGCTGGAATACTTCTCTACACAACTTGTGTAACTCTCACTGGTTATTGATTGATAGTATTCCAGTCTTAATTAAATTTACCTATTTACACACTATATAATACATAATACAAACACTAGATAATTGTGGTGTAATCAAAAGCTATTCTCATACATTTTTTTTATGAAAGAGGTAGGC
>JADGIL010014013.1:0-15850 GCA_020352625.1 Cactoblastis cactorum
TTTGTCTGTCTATCTGACTGTATGTTTGTACGCGCATCACACAAAAACTACTGAACAGATCTGGATGAAATTTAGCACAGCGATGGACTATGACCTAGATTAAAAGATAGGCTACTTTTTATCCCGAAAAAATGTCCGGTTCCCGAGGGATATAATTTATTGTAACCGAGCAAGGGGCTGACAAGATATTATAGTGCATTCATTGGTCGGACGAAGTCGCGGGCATTAGCTAGTATATTGTAAAAATATAGTAATGTGTTAACTTTTGGAGTGAATTTGTGTCATATATGGTCATGTTATTATGAATGAATGATTTTTTTTTTTAATAAAACTGAGCAACAATAAATAGTATATTTTTACGTTATACAAGTACACTGTACAATTATAGTAATTCAAATAATGCAAGTAGAAGCATGTTTGTTTGTTATCTAGATTTAGCGTTCACAGAGTCTAGACAGGATTAGGCACAATGACTCATGCAAATTTGAAATGAGCCCAGATCTGAACGATAGCCGAGTTGAGCCCAAGATAATTTACATTAGAACAGATTTCTTATTAAATTGTATTTAATGTGCGAGTTCTTTAACTTCTTGATATAGTTTTTTTGTTCTCTAATTTTGTAGAGAAATTACGAAGCAATACCAGTTCCAAAATTAGCATTTTTGAAGTATCTACAACGAATATTTTATTTAAAAAGAATAACGTTTTTTTTTTAATAAAAATTAGGAATAACATAAAATACTTTCTTTAAGATGATTAAGTGTTTGAATAATGAAGAAATTACGTATTACACGTTGGTCATAGAAAAATAAAATATATTTTAAATAAACGCAGCTAATAATAAAGAAAAATGAGAAAAATATATGAACAAAAATGCAAAAATTTCAAAATGTTTTTTTCAAATTATTAATAGATAAGTAAGCCCTTATCTAAGTTCGAAACTTTTATTACAGTATACTTACTAAACGACACTATGTATATATTTTAGAGGTATAATAAATACATATCCAAGACCCAATCATAAAAAAATCATTTTCCATCATGACCCGACGAAGAGTCAAACTCTGGACTTCTTGGTGCAATGACAACAACATAGAAATCTTTTATGTAAGGGGAAGGCAAACGAGCAGGCGGGTCACGTGATGTTAAGTGAACACTGCCGCCCATAGACAACTGCAACACCCGTGGGGTCACAAAAGCGTTGACGGCCTTTAAAAATCCCCCGCCCTCCCCAAATGGGGAGGGAGGAGGGAAATTGGGCACTCACGTCTTCACATTAAATCTTAACATTCTCAATAAAAAGTGACATACAAATTCCGTCATAGTGTCTTAATTTTAGAAAAAAATAAGGCCGAAATTTCTAGAACTCATTCCAATACAATTTGTAAACGATAAGCTCTCAAAAGTTTAGGCGATACGGCTGCCGTTATCAGGGAAGTTGGAAGTTCGGTTATTGAGAACGTGATATGTGACCTTTTCGTTTAACTGCAGAATTTATAGGCCCAAGTTCCCCATCTGATGAATTTCTTATCTACTTCATGTACAAACTTTTTACTGACTCGTGGGTGGGGTAACAGACTGTTACCCCATCCACGAGTCAGTAAAAACAGTTGATACACATTTGTTTCTTTTCTCGTATAAAACGGTGTTTTAGGGTTCCGTATCCAAAGGGTAGAACGGGAACTAAGATATTATTTATTACTAAGACTCAGTCAGTCTATTTTTTTGTAAAGATTTGTTAATTTGAAATACATATTTATGTTTCTTATTCTTTTTTATTACACAAATTTACTCATGTTTTTTTTTTTGATTCCGTACGCAAAAGGTAAAATAGCGACACTATTTATAAGACTCCACTGTCTATTTCTGTCTGTCTGTGTGTCTGACACCAGGCAGTACTGAACTCTTAAAATTATGTAAAAAAAAGAATAAGAAAACTATATTTGTGTTTCAAAATAACGTACCTATCTATAAATTAATGTAATGAAATAAAAAAAAAAACACAATAATTAGTTTTATACTACGTAGTAATACGATATAAAGTTTTAACACAAATCAATAACCGTGCTTAAAATTAATTAAAAGAACTTTATAACTATAGGTATAAAAGGGGCAAGTAATTAAAAAGGGCTTAAAACAGCTTACACGATTTATCATCGAGTTCCTAGTACGTGTTATCCCCTTTCGTGTCAGCTCAACCTTCGACCCTTCGCAGAATTTCAGTAATTATTGAAGTCCTATATATAGAAATATCGCGAAATGCATTCTGCATCGTTTTAATAGTTCAACAATAGAGGATATTTAGGCAGAGACCAAGCTGGGAAATGTAATGTTATATGGTTAGAATAATATTGAGACTGGCGACCCGATTACTATACCCACGATCTCCGTTCGGCTCTGCTTCTAATTTGCATACAAATGCTGTTTTTCTGTTTTTTTTTAATTTGACACTTTCTAGATATATTGTATACTAGCTGTGTACTCGCGACTTCGTCAGCGTAGAATGTAGTAGTTTTAGCTGTGAAAGCGGAGAACAAGAATTACATACAAAATTTAACCCCCCCAATTTTAGTATATTGGGGGTCGATTTTTGAAAAAAAGTAGCCTATATTTGAACGCGAGTTTTTAAATATATGCATGCCAAATTGCATTTAAATCGGTCCAGCAGTTTAGCTGTGAAAGCGGAACAGACAGACAGACTTTCGCATTTATAATATTAGTATGGATTATTAAACTATTCTACTTAGTCTATCCTAGGGCAAATAAATAAAACTTGATGGTGAAAAAAACATCTTTGCAATTATCTACTCTGTAGTTTAAGTTTACTATGCTTCATTACTATATAACCTAGCTTATAGGGCTATTTCTACGAATATGTCAGTTTGTGATTATACTAACGGTCTAGTAGTTACTGAGATTAGCGAGTACAGACAAACCGTCAAACAAATATAAATTATTTGTATACAAACGAGGGTCTTACTATTACGCTTTTAGGCCGCTCGCCCACGAGCTACTTTTTGTAGCGACCGCATCGCTTCTAACGCGTGTTAGTCGCATTTGCAACGCGTTACTGCATCGCGACTGTATCGATGCAAACGCGCGACCGTGTCGGGGAGAGAATGGAGGGGGTGAGGGGTGACGCGGGAGTGGGAAAGGGAACCCAACATCAGTGCAGTTAAATGAATCGCGTTTGCATCGCGACAGAATCGCGTTAGCATTACGACTGAATGTGAGCCCGTAAGCGAGGGCACACAGCTAGCGACCGCTTTGCGACTGTATCGATGCTAAGTGCGACAGCATCGCGACTGCATCGCTATAAAAAGTCGCTCGAGGGCGGCCTTAAAGCTTAACCTCTTAACCCATTTTGATGAAATATGGAATAAAGATAATTGAAAACTAAACATAGGCAACGTGTTACTAAAGAATTAACCTTAAAAATCAGTCTGAAATGATATAATATTTTGTATGAAAAAATAAAAATACCGAACTAAAACTGAACTAACTCCAAGCGTACGAAGTCGCAGGTAACAGTTACTAAAATAGCAATGAATTTGGGAAACTAAATAGATCATTATTTTTGAGCAGTGATGCCAAACATACGGAAATTGCCGTATCATATGGCAATCAGGCTCTTCAAAATAAAATTATACGGTATACGGCCGGGTAAGCATTACCTTACGCTAAAATACGGCAATCAAAGTACCACAAACAAAACAACGTAACCGTCTAAACAGTAATCGTTCGAGCTGAAAAAGGTCATTTGGTCATTTAACATGCCTTATATATAAAAAATATGAAATGTACGGCATTTTTTATAGAATACGACAATTTTTCCCCTTATGCACGGCAACTCAAAATATAGCGGCAACGATATTTTAACATACCATTATTTTACACCTTTCACTATAATCGTGGTATGGAGCCACTACTAGTAGTGGTATGGAGCCACTACTTGTAGTGGTGTGGAGCCAGCTACAGGCTTCTTTTTAGCCTGTAGCACGAATAGGCCAGCTCGTCCGGGGAAGTACCACACTCCCACAGAAGACCGACGCCTGAATAGCGGTTATCAGTCGTCATGCTCCGTCCGGTGAGTGGGAGAGCCGGGGGCCCTATTTTTTCGCCCTCCCCAAATGAGGAGTGTGGACGTTTTTTACAGGCCGGCAACGTTTCTGTAACCCCGCGGGTGTTGCAGTTGTCTATGGGCGGCGGTGTTCACATAACATCTCGTGACCCGCCTGCTCGTTTGCCTCTCTCTGACATAAAAAAAAAAAACAAAATTTTCTTGCAAAAATTTACATCTTTAAACTGGCGAATAGGAAATCGATCAGATTCCAATTTCTCGCAGCCCGCACTGGGACCCCACCCCACGACTATCGGCCGGCCATTGCGGCGGTTTATGAATACAAATGAAGATAGCAATTTAAGGGAGGTTAGTGAAGACTTATATAAAGTATACCATACAAGTACTTTGCATGTAAAAAATAGATTTAAATAAAAATAATTATTAAAAACAAAAAACTACTAGACACGCCATTCGATGGGTTTGAAGGTTTTTTTTTCATCCTCACTTTATGACGTCATAAAGTCGCCATTTTGTATTTCTTATATTTTTTATGTACCCAGTGTCACTCACACTGTCATGACGAATCCAATGATACCTCATATGTTTAAATCCTTCAAGCCGTTTAGGCCCTAGGAGGGAACATAGAAATCTACATATGTACATACATTCATACGCCTGAAAAACATAACCCTCCTTCTGCCGCAGTCGGGTAAATATCATGCCATTATCTCTGATCGAGAAGATAAACTTGTTTAATTTGGCATAATCTCTCAATGGTCAGGTCATAAATATTTTCTTTTCAGTGTTTTCGCTCAATGTTATTGAAGTTAACTTATAATTAAAAGTCTTGATACTATTTCATTTGATAATGATGTATTTGTTTATTGTCCGCAAAAGTTAAAAATATTTTATCAAGTGTTAGAAACTTAAACTGAGCCTAGATTCCGATTAAAAATTCTATAAGATGGTTTATTTCATTAAAAATGTTTTGATTTTGTCCTGGAGTTGTGAGATCGAAGACCAAGCTTAGCTAAATGGCGGGTTTATTAGTGGAATGGAAAATAAAGAACCAAGTTGCTAGCCTACGAGAAAAATACCTGTTTTAAACCCTTTCATCTTATTTTTTATACAGACGATGACACGAAGTCTACATGACATATATCTGTTGAGGTTAACCATATTGCTTTAGTTATGTGATTTTAAAATTGATATCTTGTTTGATTGCGAATCTAAGATATTGGAATGGGTCTTTGTGAATACAAATGCATATTCAATTTCGGGAAGTGTGCCCAGGAAATTCAGTTCTTATTACCCGCTTTCCTATTTCATCATCAGACGTGACAGCGTGCTCAGGGATGCCTTTCATTTGTGGTGGACGTTCCTCCTTACAGCATGGAGTACTGCTTTGCATCAAAAGCATTATTTGAATCAAACGTGCTAAACTTATACTAACTGATTAAAAAAATCGCATTACTCATTTAAAATCATAGAATAAAAGTCACATTCTAAAAAAGAAATTCAGTGGATAAATTATAACGGTTTACCCAAAATAAGGGGATAAAATTAAACATTAACATGGCCGCCCTGACGGCGTCCCGTTCAACGCTCGCCGCAAAAGCGTTCCGTTATACACATTAATGTTTTCATGCATCGATGGTCAGTATCATCTAAAATACCATTTCTGGAATATTCTCGTATTTTAGAGAAACAATGGTCTATTTTGAAATACATTAATAAATAAAGATCCAAGACCCAATCAGAAAAATATAAGCTTAATTTCTTGAATAAACACAGTACTTAAATAAATTGGTACTTTAAGGATGTGTGTATATGTGTAATGGGGAAAGTGGAATGGAACCCAGCAATGGAGTATATAAGCAAGGGAATAGAAAAAAGAAAAAACCTATTTTTCCTGTTTTTTTTCTTTCATTATTTTAATAATATAAAATTTAAATCCAAATTTTATATTCCACTAGCGACTGTTCCTTGGTTTCACCCGCATTATTCCCATTTCCGTGGGAATAATGGAATAAAAAGTAGTATATAGCCTTCCTCGATACACGGACACTAACACTAGAAAAAATTGTTTAATTGTTTAACATGTAGATCCTGAGACAAGCGTGTCCAACCAAACAAACATATAAGTAAACACTTCCATTCTATAACATATGAAAATATATTAGAACAAAAAAAAACGAAATTGATATCTGTTTCGTGGATACGGTGTTTAAATATTTAAGAAAATAAAAATATTATCACGTTGTAAGTCTGTAACTCACGAAAATATAACACGATAAAGTGAAAAATAAACAACCGTTTTACGACACCACGTATAATTTCAAACCATACAGGAACGTACGTTTCGTTTCACGCACTTACTGTGCGACCTAATATCTTGAGAGATTTAGGATGACACATTGCCGGCCGTGCGAAACGAAAAGGGACCTACAACTACTTCTATTTCGGTTCTTTACATTTGCTATAAATTTTACTACAAATATTGCGTATTTCCACCATTTATAAGTCATAGTTATAGCAAAGTTCATATATCATCTAATAACAATTAAAAATAATCGTCACTTCATATTTATACACATAACTCTTTTTCGAAATTACTCAAAAAATAATAAATAAGTAACATTTAAAAACTACATACCTGATTTCGTCGGTGTTGTGAGTTCGACGACCTCTGTAGTAGCCGTATTGGGGGGATATTGTGGATCGCAGCATTCTCTCTCCGGGAATTCACTTGATCTCACACTCGACGACAGACATAATACACCCAGAAGCACCCATTCTAACCTCAAAAATTGATACATCGACCCGGCAAACGCTCTCGGAAAACGACCGCGAAAATTATTTTTTACTACTTTTTTATTCGATTTCAACCCCAAATTGAAACCCCCTTCAAATTTCTTCAATCTTACCCCCCTTTTCAACCCCCCGCCGGCAAATGTCGCGCGCACTTTTTTAACCAATTTTTGCGTAATCACTGACACATTTTGCACTTGATATCGTCTCCCCCACTTTTCGCCCCTCTCATTCTCACACTCGTTGACATTGCCACTGTCCTTATCAGTCATCGGACACTTATTTCACATCACACTTTATCTTCAATAAGTTATTTTTTTGTCTAATTTAAAATGATATGCTTTTGATATTTACCGATTATAATGTACATAATTGACTTATTTTTAAATTGATCGAGGAGTTGTATAGTTTATAAATAGATTTATTTATATCTGAAAAATTAAAGAAAGGTGAATTCTGTTTAGGGATGAAATAATCAAATGTAATTTGTTCATGACAAATAATGTAATTCATTAAATAAACTAATGACGCTATGGCATTAACGAGGGCATAATTGATTCATAAGTTTAAAAAAAATACACAATGTCAAGTCATGAACAAATTGGCAGCTTAAACGTGACAATAGAATAAAACAACTTAAAAACGCCAACAAAAAAAGATCCCAATTAAATGATTGCGAAAAATAATGGAAAAAAGTGAAGTATTTCAATTATAAGGCACGCCTCACACACTCGCCACTCAATTACGTGTAATGTATTACCGTTTTCACGATAAACTTTTAATAAAACCTCCCGTTCGTTGCTGCTCTAACTTTTGTTTCTACAAACAAAAATCCAATTTTATAAAATGACATCACCTTTTTATTTCACGCAATAAGTCGGACTTTTATTACACGTTCGTTTTAGAATGGTATTATTAACCGCTAACGCCATCTATGAGCCTAACATCAGTAACACATAATCTTCTTATTAGAGGAAAAGTGTAACATAGTTAACGCTTTACATTTAACTACGTAGGTTGGATGTACAAATATATCTTTTTGAGTATTTATTTTTTATTAGGTAGTTAAAAGTCACTTATTTTTATTAGATATTATTTTTATTTTTTATTACGTAGTTAATTTCTTTTTGTTTTAACCATCATTTAATTTTTATATAAATAGATAGATAATTATCTGTATCAAATTTATTATAAATTTCCTTTTTATTTTAATATGAACTAAAAGCGAAATTTTGAAATACAATTTTTTTTAAAACTATCGTTCTGCTAAACATTTCCTTTCCAGATCACGACTCTGTCAACCCAATTAGTGAAAAAACGTGATTCTGTATCTTAAAATACATCTCTTTACCTCATTTTAAACAAAGTTTTGATATAAAATTGACTTTAACTCATTCCTAAATCTTCACAAAAACAAAGTCTAAAAACTAATTTTGAATAAGCGAGTTGAAAAATAATAAATACCCTTACGTTCAGAATTAATTATATAAAATAATGTTCATAAATAAGCCATTATTTCTTAAACTATTTATTTTATATTTAAATATATTTTATAGAATAAACTTAATAAACATACTACATATTAAAACAAAATGCATTTAGTTAAATTATTAAAATATGAATTCATTATGTTAATAATCTAAAACCTAGTCTTGTTAGCAAAAAAGAAGAATTAAAATAATAAATTTGTAGTCTTTCGTTCAGGCTTAATTATGTACAATAGTGGGCATAAATTAGTCATTAAGTTTCTGAACGTAAGACAATAACTATTGCTATTAAGTGACTTTCGTAAGAAAAAACTATATTGAATTAACTTAAATAAAACCATTTACAATCTCATCTATTCTCAAATAAAATTACTATGTAAGTAAGTACTTGCTCCTTTGTATTTTTTATTACAAGATTTTTAAACTTTTCACGTTATCTGTATCTAACGGACTATCAATGTAACCTTCGTCTTATGAAAAAAATGTAAATTTGGAAGAGTAAATCTTAGAATTTTTATAATGTACATTATTCGACTCGTGTATTTTTCGCAAACTTGGTTTTTTAAAAAGTACTTAAATCAAAGAATTTTTTATTATCTGTTGTATGATTTTGTGAACTGAAATATCAGAGCGCATAGTAATTTTGGCGCCCGACTTTAAAAGATGGTTAATAACTAGTAACTATTACTAAGGGTACACCCTACGTGTTATCTATTAACCCAGTTTAAATATTTTTTATATTTATGTTGCAATAAGCTTTGATGAAACAATTATAATGTTTTTTTTCTATCTGAATGACAATTAATCGAGAATGGTCCTAATAACGACTGAAATTTATCCCATTTTTTATTAAAAGATAAAAATAAATGAACATTCTTGTTACACCATTTTAGAACTGACAGAAAATCCATCATATCTTAGGTTTGAGGTTTAATATAATAAATAAAATGTTTAACTCGATATAATAATTGAAATAAATTTATATAATTTATTTCAATTATTATAATTATTGCTTATTTTATTGCTTTTTTTTAATTATAATTAAAAAAAAGCAATAAAATAAGCAAAAATTATCAAGCTGACAGGCGTTTTCGTGTAGGAGCATAAAGTCGTTCGGCAAAAAACGAAAACAAAATGGCGTCGCTCGTCATCTGCCACAATTAAAATTAATTATCACACTCGTGAAAGTACTTATTTCTTTCGTAACAAAAGCTTAATAGTCGAAAAATTTCGCTTCGTTTAATGATATTTCGCTTAAATAGAAGAAGTTTTAAACAAAAGTAATATGCGTTGGGATTTTCCGAAAAGTTTAAATAGCATATTAGGAATTCAATTTGTTTAATGCCTTCTTAAACTCGGCCCGAATATAAAGGGTGATACGATGTAAAATATTGGTTTCTTGTATAACGTTTTAATATAAAGACTTTTACGGTCTTATATCTTTCACTCACTTAGGCACTTAAAGACTTTTACGTTCTCGTATCTACATATATCACTTAGCTTTGATTATTTATTTACATACACAAAACCTTTTGTAAACTAAGTGCCCTTACCACTTTTCTTTAATGTACAAATAATGTAAGTATACTTTATTACTCAACTTGTATTTGTAATTCAACAACCGGTAAGTCTAATGCTTATATACTGGTCTGGAAGCGAAAGGAAAATGTTAAATTAAATTATAAAATAAAACCAGCGTGCCTTAATTTAGATAAAAGAAAAATTTTCAATCATAAAGCAGACTTACAAAAAAAGACAGGAACGATCCCTTCAAGAATAGCTTCTGTGTAAAATAAAAAATTACATGTAATTGTTGTAAATAAATGTAAATAAATGTTGACAACAAAGCATTTCCGCACACTCATTTTTGACAACATAGAGTGTGTAAAAGGCATTTATTTGCAAAAATTACCCCCCACCATTACAAGTCCCAATAAAAGCCCGCGTGCCTGACCGGAAGTCGGCCATATTTTATTTATGGCCACGTGAAAACCCGCCAACCCTTCTGCAGACTTGAACCGTTTTTATTTTTATCGATTTTAAATATGGAACTGTATAACTGCAGGACTTATGCATGTAACCTTTGATCAACAAGAAATAACTAGTCATAGTTCCGAACAAAATAACAAAAAAAACGTCCTCACTTCAATAAATATGACAACCACTACGATTATTTCAAGAATCATGTATTAGCAAATATAAGCCTTAATGTATGCAAGTCAAACTAACGAGACTAGTTGAAGTCTGCTTATTTATAAGCGATGAGTAATGTTATACCGGTGACATTTTTTTTGCGAGATTGTAAGTTTAATTGTTAATCGTACATCGATGCATATAACGAATAATTATGCATAAAACTGTTATGCTTAAACTATTATGCCACTACAAAACTACGGCAGGAAAGTCAGATAAATCATGCACTTTTACTACAAAGTTACGCTTTAGAAACAAATTGACACAACATTTATCTACAAAGTGGCTTACCAATGTGTGCACTTACGAATATGTTTGTATGTGTAGTAACACACACATACCAACTCACACCCCGACCTTCCAATCCTATCAAGACCTTAGCAACTCGAAGGAATCGAAAAAAATAAATCACTTCAACATAATTGTATTGTCTCGGATATAGCTCCGTATAATCGAGTGGTATCGATTCGACTCGATGCAAGGCCAGAATCGATATCAGACTGGGACGTTATTTATTAATATTTGTATTTGAAAATGGAACGCGAGTTCTGAATGTTTTTTTGTTATTTGTAGATTGTTTTTTTATGGCATACCAGATTTCTACATTGCTGATTCGCTTTCTATATAGCTTTGCTTTGTGGGTTTCCCGTAATTTCTGATTTAAAACTGATCCATGTTTTTCAAGAGAATACCTCTGTAGTCCAGTGGTCAAGGCGTGTGGCCTCGTATCCCAATCGAGGTAACTTTGTGTAACAATACTATTTTTAGTCTGGTTAGTATATAGCAGGCTGAATCATCTGATTAGCCGAACAGAAAGATGATTCCGTGCTTCGGACGCCATGTTAAGGGTCCCGAACGCCATTCTAGCGTTTGTATAAACCTATCCGAGGATTGGTTCTGGTTTACTGTTTGGGTTGCAGAGGTCAGATTGTAGTCAATATGATATAATGAAGAAATTACAAATGGAAGTTTCTAGCTAGATTCTAGTCTAATTAAATATTTTGAATTTGACTTTGAAAGAGAAACGAATGTGGAAGGAAAAATAGAGAGAAGAAAAGTGTTTAAAATAAAAAGAAAATAAAGTGCTTTTTCGATTTATCGATCCTACATAGATTAGGTTAGAGTTAGGGACGGTTTTTATAGTACCCAGCTAGAACTAGGTTTAACCACACTTCGCATATTAGCAGTAACGTATATATTTGTATACTCTTTAACACGGAATAAAACAAAACAAACATTTACAAAAAAAGTCCGCGAAAAACACATTGAATAACTGAAGTACCGATATTGGATTGTCAATCACACTACACGCGTCTGGATGTGATAGCATGTCTCCAAAACTAATGTCACCCTCGACGCTCTTGTTTAACATTACAATACAATTTACTATTCTTTATTCTATTTTCTTTTCAGGAAACATATTTTTTTTAACATACATATATAGGGACTTATAGGGTTAGCCCCAAGGTTATTTTAAGACTTGTTTTATAATATTAATTATACGATGTTAAATTTCATAATACCAATCAGACAAAATATCTTTTTTCTTCATTACCTGACCGGCGATCGAACCAAGGACCACCTGAATAGTGATTAGGTACGTTAACCACTACACCACGGGTTAATTATTAATATATATTATTCAAGCGATTATAAAACAGATGAATGAATTCTACAAATTGTAGTACGGTACGCCCACTCAATATTTTTACGTTGTTCGTAGCAGCTACGAGCAGTCGTAGACTGGCTACGAGTGAAACATCGATGTGCTACGAGAGAAAAATGCTGCTTTTCACAGACTAAAAAAGTAAAGTGGACTTGAATAAAACATTCGTGACTTACAAGAGAATATATTTATACATTTTTGTACAGTTTTCCAAGAATGAATAATTGAAAGTGAATGCCCATTTAAATTGTGGAAATTAACATCAAAAATAAGTTTTAGGAATTAGCAAACTTTTTTTGTCTGAAGAAAATTATAAAAAATATTATCTGCTAAGCGTTACTTTAGCTCTGTCTACCCCGTAAGGAATAAAGACGTGATACTGTATCTGTATTTCCTTCATGCATGCACAAAGTTTAAAGTAAATTGACTTTTAATACTTATTCGCTTCAGAAACAGAATCACGTCTTTTTTTCTTACAGTGTAAACAGAGCCAACAATTCATGACTAAAGCCCACGCCAGACTAAATAGAAATTCAATTACAGTGACAGATTGGTAGCCTATCATATGGAACATATGGAAGTTTCTATCTTAAGTGCTTGATTGACTTCTACAATCTGCGCGGGAAGTACATCAAATAGCACATTTTGTGTTTTTTATCGCTCCAAAACAAGCATGGAAGATCCGATTTAGATGTCTTAGCTTTTGTAAAAATTCTTAACTATTTATTTTTTAAACTATAATCACGTCAGTAAATTCCTAATTAAAACAGAAATCCGTCTTCATTTAGAAAAAACCGGGCAAGTGCGATTCACGCACTAACGGATTCCATTCGATCTATGAAAAACTACAAAATAATCACGTTTGTTGTATGGGAGCCCCCTTAATTATGATTTTTAATTTAATTAATTACTTTTAAAGTTAATATTTAAATACATATTCTGTAAAAATTCAAGTGTCTATCATTTATCGTTATCAATATCGAGCAAAAAAAAAACACGTTTGTTGTATGGGAGCCCCTTAAACATTTATTTTATTTTTTTTATTAGTTGTTGTAGGCAACAGAAATACATCATCTGCGAAAATTTCAACTGTCTATCTTGCACGGTTTTTGAGATACAGCCTGGTGACAAACAGACAGACAGCGAAACCCTAGTAATAGGGGTTCCGTTTTACCCTTCGGGTACGGAACTCTAAAAAGACCAACTCAAATAGATTGGCCCAAAATCCGAGCCTTATACGAGCTCTGACTGATTGTATTCCCTTAAAGCAAAAACTATCAAATGGTTCCAATACTAACTCAGAATCCCAGAGGCATTTGCCAGTGTATAACTCTGCAACGGCGTAGCACCGCTACGAACTTTCGTAGACCTTTCGCTACGACATTTATGACGACCGTACATCTCACAATATATTTTTTACCTTACAAATGTCAGATGTAATAAAAATATACAGGGTGTTCTAACAAATTGAAATGCTAGAGGTGAGTAGTAATTTAAACCACTCGTGGTTAGTTGAGGTAAAATATTTATTTAGAATTTTTTTTTTGTTAATTTGCAAGTTATCAATTTCATTTCTTTGAAAAAAAAAATTACAAAGTTTATTTTATTGTTTTTGCAATATTTTGTATAAAGATAAATATATAAGGACAAATCACACAGATTGAGTTAGTTAGTAAGTTCAAAGTTTGTGTTATAGTATACTATATAGTCTTTATTTTATAACATATACATACTTACATAAGTATATAGATAAACATCTAAGACCCAGCATGACCAACCAGAAAAAAGATCGATTCAGTAAATAAGGGACCTTCTGAGAAGACCAGTCGTCATCGTATGGTCGTCAAAGTTAAGCTGCTTAAAAGTATGTCAGCTTGACTATAGCTTATTTAGTAGCTTTTAACGTAGGTTATATGTATATATTTTTTTATGTCAGAGAGAGGCAAACGAGCAGGCGGGTCATGAGATGTTAAGTGATCACCGCCGCCCATAGACAACTGCAACACCCGCGGGGTTACAGAAGCGTTGCCGGCCTGTAAAAATACTCCGTCCTCCCCAAATGGGGAGGGCGGAGGAGTTGGGCCCCCGGCTCTCCCACTCGCCGGACGGATATCATAACAATGTTGATATACAATATTGAATGACAATAAGACAGACCCAGTATCACGTCTTTATACATTGCGAGGTAGACAGAGCCTAGAGTAGAGTCAGAAAAATGGTGGCTTATTGATGGAATTGAGATTCAGATATAGTATATTCTGCTACAAATATTTTCTTTGATTGACTTCTACAATCAAATTGCCAAGTCTTGCGTGCAATATACTAGCTTTTAACCGCGGCTACGGTCGTAATTCTCTATTCTGTATAAATTTTCCAAAATCCTGTCTTAACCAGCACCTACGTCGAAATCAAAAAAAGCTTTTTATTCAAGTAGGCCAAATGACCTAATACCTATGCTATATTTTAAGTTAGATCTTCTACGATACAACTGTGACCGTATCAAATTTCTTCCTTATAAAAAGTAGTAGTTTTTGTGTGATGCGAGTACAAACATACAGACAGACAGACAAAAATTCTAAAAACAATCGTTTTGACTTCTATAGGCCCTATTAAGTGCCCCTATATATTTGTTTCTTACATATCTCTCATATACAGACATAGCTCAGTTATAATTTTATTATATGTATAGATAAATTATAACAACAACAAAAAAAATAACAATAACGGTGACAGAAAGAAAAATATACAAAAAAATAAAGACTTAAAGGAACTTGTAGTGGTGTGGAGCTTATAGTGGTATGGAGCCACTACTTGTAGTGGTATGGAGCCACTACTAGTAGTGGTATGGAGTCACTACTTCTAGTGGTATGGAGCCACTACTTGTAGTGGTATGAAGCCACTACTTGTAGTGGTGTGGAGCCACTACTTGTATTGGTGTGGAGCCACTACTTGTAGTGGTGTGGAGCCAGCTACAGGCTTCTTTTTAGTCTGTAGCACGAATGGGCCGGCTCGTCCGGGGGCCCAACTTCTCCGAAAAAAAAAAATGGTACACCTAGCACTTGTAGTTTCTTAAATTTCGTAACGAAAGAGCAAGTTTTTTCGCTTAAATATATTTAATCCACAAAAACAGCAAATAAATTAATGTAGATCTTTATATTCTTTCCTGACTTACAAACCGAGTCTAGACGATATTAAGGTGAGGTGACGTTAAGCAGCTACGCAAAACGACACCGCTGTTGACAAATTGTCAAATACATTCTGAATATGTCCTCTTTATATAGTCGGGCGACAAAATTGTATAAATAAATAATAAATAAATGAATATACAGGGGCAATTCACACTGATTAAGTTAGCTTGTGTAATGGGATACTAACTCAACAATACTAAAAGACTAATAAATCTATACATATAATAAAATTGTAACTGAGCTTTGTCTGTACATGGGAGATATTTTAGAAAAACATATATAGGGGCTCTTTATAGAGCATATAGAAGCCAAAACCATTGTTTTTAGAATTTTTGTCTGTCTGTCTGTATGTTTGTACACGCATCACACAAAAACTACCGAACGGATCTGGATGAAATTTGGCATAGCGATGGACGATGACCTGGAAGAAAAGATAGGCTAC
>JADGIL010014018.1:0-13691 GCA_020352625.1 Cactoblastis cactorum
TGTATCGGATACAATACCTGTCCCAATAAGAGTCCTGTATGTTTCTAAAACGTGAATGTGACAAAATCTTTTGACAAATATACATTAACTTTGTTCCTTTTGCACAGATAAATATTTTGACACAAGAATTTTAATTATTTTTTTATTTTCTATTACAGGTATGTAGACAAATGACTTCTATATTAGGTAAGCTGTTTTACACAATTCTAGTCTAAATTTTAGTGCGTAAGTATGCTTTTGATATATTATTAAAAAATATTCTGAAAGAAATTGTCAGCAACGGTTAAGGTCACTTAGATTAAAGCGATTCAGTTAATGTGTTATAGACACATTGTTGCTTTGTTGACACAATCACTTAATATTTTGTTTAGGCTCCTACTCTAGTTTTCAGAACCCAATACATTTATTAATAGGTATCGTACCAAAATATGTCCGTCATGGTCCGGCAGCTCGTAAGTTCTAACTCATTTTTTTTTAAATAGATTTGAATTTACTAATCCAAAGACAAAAAAATAGCATCTAATATTTGCTTGTGCAGCGAATAATAATTTCATTTAATATGATGCCGACCGCCATTTCCAAGCTCTATTTAGATCATTAGTTAAATAATAAATCAACTTGCCCCCGATAATTCTGCGATTATTCACAATGTTGGACAAATAATTAACCGGTTTTAGTTTTCGCTTAATCGGCTTTTTAGAAAACTCATTTGACTAGCAAATTGGTTGGGATAATGAATATTTAACATCAGCCAATGTGGTTCGGTTTTTTCATGTATTGTAATTATAGTGCATTATTTTGTTTTGGCATATTCTATTTTATTTGGACCGAGCGTTCTGAGTACTCAGTGTTAGTCCATTCTTCGAATAATTCTTTAAACATTCTCAGACACGCTTTGTAGTTTGTAGAATTGTAAAGAAAATACATATAGAAAATAACGATTGAAAAGTGCTAACATTTTACCGAAATAAATAAAACAGTTTAATGTTTGGGAGGTATAAAAAATATATATATTTACGCCTTTATACCTAATGTCCTACAGTCTTGTAGCCTTCTGGGCATGATAAGCTGGGTAAAATATCTTTAAGAATATAAACCTTTTCTAGGTCTTCTTATTCTGATATTTCATTCTAGGTACATACCTGAGTATAGTTTGGAATAATATAGAAATTTTCTTACACAATTTGGTCATTGAAATATGTACCTAAATAATAAAATTACATTAAGTAATAATATACACCAAATCAGCAACATGCTTTGTCAAAAAATTAGTCAAAACTAGCCAACCGCCCCAGTTTCGCACGGGTTTAAAAATCTTCCTCGTGAATCATCTTAACATCAAAATCCGTTGCGTAGTTTTGAAGATCGAAGCATACAACAGACAGCGGAAAGCGACTTTGTTTTAAACTATGTATGTAGTGATATAGACTGCATCGCAACCATATGTAAATGTCTAAAGGTTCTCATTATACTGGCTGTATTACTACTATGAATAGCAATTATATTATCTTCTAAACATATCAACAAGCGATAAAAACTCACTCATCACGAAATCTCAGAAAGTGTTTTTTCTTTTTGTATGTCAGAAGGAGGCAAACGAGCCGGCGGGTCGCGTGATGTTAAGTGATAACCGCTACCCATAGACAATTGTAACACCCGCGGGGTCATAGAAGCGTTGCCGGCCAATAAAAAACACCCGCCCTCCCCAAACGGAAAGGGCGGGGAAGTTGGGCCACCGGCTCTCCCACTCACCGGACGGAGCATGGCAGCTGATAGCCGCCATTCAGGCGTCGGTCTTCTGTAGGAGTGTGTTACTTTCCCGGACGAGCCGGCCCATTCGCTCATTCAGGTTCAAACCACTACAAAATATGTGCAAACATGTTTGTAACATTGTTTAGACAAACAGGTGGCTTTTCTCATATTTTTATTCATTTATATTGCTAATTTTGTCTATAACATTGTATAAATGAAATGCGTATACAAAAAAATATTTTTAAGTTAAAATATTCCATTTAAAATGGCTATGTTAACAGGCAACAGTTACTGCAACTATGAACGCACGTGAGTGTGTAATGCTCCTAAATCACTATGCAAAAAGGGTCATGGGCAAGATTGATTGTCTAAGAAAACTTTGAATGCGAAGTAAAAGCTTTTGGGGAACAGATCTACATTGTAGACTGGCCAATGCGCTGGCTATTATGCTCGTATGATTTGCAGAGTATCCGCTACGTCGAGTGTGAGGTGTAGTTTCGATCCTCTGGCCATCATCAATTAGCTCTATAACTGTATACTTGGCAAATAGATTTTCTTTGTAGGGACAACTCACATAAATTGAGTTAGTCCCAAACTAAGTTCGAGATTTGTATTATGGGATACTAACTCAACGATACTATATTTTATAATAAATACATATATCCAAGACCCAGGCCAATCAGAAAAAGATCATTTTCCATCATTACCTGACCGAGGATCAAACCCAGGACCTACCGAGTATCGGTATCAAATAGCTTAATAACTTCTTTTAAGTTTCTTCTCCATTTAATAGCTAATCTAGTAAACGCAAACGTAAATTTTACTTTCTCGTATTATAAGTATACATTAAAATTAGAATCAACCACAAAACAAACCTAGGAACAATGTTCTAAGTAGCATTTCGGAAATTCAGTTTTAAAAATTTTTCCTTTACAAAATGTCAGTAGATACTTAAATAACAAATAGATTGTATTGGTCTTTCTTTATCGTATTAAGTAATGATAGTGATAAGAATTGTGTGTAGAATTACTTTCTAGTATTTTAATTTATATATTTTTAGTGTCCATATTAATGCAA
This sequence comes from Cactoblastis cactorum, assembly GCA_020352625.1. Classification (NCBI taxonomy): domain Eukaryota; kingdom Metazoa; phylum Arthropoda; class Insecta; order Lepidoptera; family Pyralidae; genus Cactoblastis; species Cactoblastis cactorum. Next base: position 2,830 of record JADGIL010014018.1, read on the forward strand.
TATTCCCATAACACGACGATGTTATTCGTAAATATATCATTATCATATTGGACTGCATCCGGCACATGTTTGGGAAAACGAACTGTTTGTACGATCTGCAGTCAAATATTTGTTCACATACAAATACGAGTTCATCCCCGTGGCGAGAATCGAAGTCAGGATCTGGCGGATGAAAATAACACTACAGAACTATCAGAGTTAACAAAATAAAATTAAAATTAGGCAATATGTAGTTCTTCTTTGGAGTGATTAATACTTACATACATTCATCATAATATTTGTGACTTTATTCATCTTAAAGAATCTGTTCTTCACAACTATATTCGGTTTTATTCGCTACTAGCGAATGCCCGCGACTTCGTCCGCATAGATTACTTAGTACTGCTACAATAAATTATATCCCTCGGGAACCGTACATTTTTCCGGGATAAACAGTAGCCTATCTTTTATTCTAGGTTATCGTCCATCGCTGTGCCAAAATTTATCCAGATCCGTTAGGTAGTTTTTGTGTGATGCGAGTACAAACAAACAATCGTTTTGGGTTTTATAGGTCCTTTAAAGAGCCCCTATACATATTTTTCTTAAATATCTCCAAAGTTTAGACAAAACTCAGTTACAATTTTATTATATGTATAGAAAATAGTTTAAGGGAGCCCTCTACCTCCAGCGAGGATGTGGCTACTTGAAATCTTCACAAAAAACCTCCTTTTGCTTACTTGAAACTTACAGCCAAGCAAATCTCTACTTTTATCACTGTAAATGAAGTTCATAATAAGTTCTCAATTCCAATCATGTAACAATAAATAAGTATACACTCGAAAAACCGGTAAGTTCGTCAGTTTTCGCGCACGAATGGCCACGAATCGTTCATAATGTGTATAGTATATCTTTTTAATAATATAATAATAGCATTCAATAAATTGTGAACGATACCAGGTCAGGAACAAAGGGCGCGTCCTGCAGGATAGCAGCTCTGGGAGGCACTCGAGATTTCAATGGCTTGTGTTTAGAAGTACCACTGACATCTTTGTCGGCTTAATAGATCATTTATAGAATTTTATTACGCACGTATATATTACTTTGAACGTCGTTTTTGATTGTTATTAGCTTGACACTTTGGTAGAAACAGCTTCATCAGGGTATCTTGTGGGTATATAACTAAGTATGTTTAAGGTCCTCTTCAAAGATTTGCTTTTTTATTACTATTTATTAGCAAAATGTATAAAATTGTATTACGAGAACGTTATATTTTATTTTAGGAATATATTATAGAGCTTGGCAGAGCGGTTCCAGTTAAAATGTGGATAGAAGAAGAACAAAGGCCGAACTTTTAGACAGAAGTTATCAATGTGGTTTTTTATTATTGTAAAAAGCTTATCAGCTGTAGGGTGTGGCTGTTGTCATTTTAATTATGTAAATATATGTAACAAGCTAAAACACCGTCCGGTCAATCGCGGTTCATAAAACTCAAAATCAACCTCAGCGCGTTTAATTTATTAGTCATCAGTAATCCAACAATAAAATATTCCCAGCCATTATGCCATTCACATTGGTTTTAAACCGTGCCAAACACAATTTGGCAAATAAACACAATTTACATATGGAAAGTGACAAGCGAGGGGCCGCGGCGAGTGCGTATGCAAATTATATCATTCATAGAGGGTGCTGCACAATGCCGGAGCGTGAAGCACCCTGTAATATAACGATTTCATGAATTAAGCTGCCCGGATTATAAAATATACTTTGCCACTTCCTCGGACGAATTTTATAACAATTACTTACTTGACAACAATTTACTTTTATCTGTGTAGTAATATAATTATGTATTTATTATTAAATTATTATTAAAAATAGTATCGTTGGTAGAATTAGTCCTATACTACATTTTTAACTTAGTATGGTCTCGATTAATTTATGTGATTTGTCCATATATTTTATTTTTTAAACCGTCTAATGAAATATACACAGAATTTTATGATAATTAGCTGAAGCCAATACCGACGAGTTTAGAACTATAGCTCTCGTGTAGCGCAGCTCGTCGTATAAATATGGTATGCTAAATATAGCTAAACAAAGGTAAGACATAATATGTTAATTAACGATAATCTTACAGATATAAATAACTTTATTTATATCTGTATGAAGTGTCATAGAAAATGCTCTCTACGATATCCCAATAAAAATAAAACAAAAATCTGCTTTATTTATTATTTAAATAACTATGTTAACCATAAAACTAAGACAGTGATAATTTTGATAATGTGTACCACCAAAACGCACTTATTGTCAGATAGCACGGGCTCGCTTCGCTCAACAACTAACGTGTAATAAATACATATCTACCCTTTGGCACTATTGTGGAATGTTTGTTACTCTATTACGCATAATCTACTGGACGGAATTCTATAATATTTTGAACGCGGCTATCATAAAATCATATCCTAGGCTCTTTATCCCGAAAATGAATAACAAAAAATAAATGTAATTAAATATGCTTCAGAACAATTTACTCAGGAAAATCATAAGAGCTCGGTATTGTAAATAGGAACGTTTTCGATCAAACAATATACAATGGTGGCGATTGTAAGCGATACGCATTGAAAGCTGAACAGGCAATCATAAAAATCTTTGTAATTACGTTTTTTTCTACCACAATACAACCACTACAAACACATTAACTTTCGAACTGTTCGTTGAAAAGAAAAACAAAATTAATGATCGCAACTAATTCGCAATAAAAATGCCACATGCGACCAAATATGAGAGGGGGACAATTATAACGAATTAATAACGCACACTACCCTTAAAACTCGAGTAGAGATTTGCATTCAATGGTGTTCTCGTTTTGTTGCGTATACTTTTTAAAAACAGACAAATCTGAACTTTAAACGATATAGAGGCTCAATCTAAATTCCTTTGTTAAATTTCATGGTATTTAAAACGTTTTAGAAATCATGCCTTCCTGAAGGGTCATCTACAGAATTCGAGAAAATATAAACTGTATTTCTTGCGTGTTAAATATTATTTTCAACTGTTTCATTGCTTCGAAAATCACTTAAATATTAAAAGTCTTGGTAATTATTCAGGAATCCATCCATCATTAATCACACCCGAGGGTGGGATGCAGGGAAACGCTGTAAAAATGATTGTTGAAAAGATAAATTGCGCAAGACACGGCGTTTAGTTGCGGATTGTGACACGTGTGCTTTTTGCGCTACACGACAATAAAACGGACAAACATACGTCGGTGCTTTTGTTGTCGACGGGATTTATAGCTGCTATAATTCTGCCGCTAATGATTTCGATCTGAATATTAATTTGGAGAACACAATTGTGATGAATGCGTTTGGTTTTATGATGTCATCACGACCAGCATTGTGTTGGTGACAACAGTGGCATTGTGGCCTTGAAGTGACTGAAGATTCTTCATTTTCTCATGGTATATAAATGTATACTATAATTATTTTTACATAAATGTACAGTTGCATAACTATTAATCGACCATTATCATATTTTAAATAAAATAACCAATATTAGCCATGACAATCATATATCAATTCGACTCATGTCCAACGGCCACTCCCAGCTTGCGTGTTATTAAAAACCTTGCCAAAAAACTTATAATAACCTCGGATATGCCAGATTATATTTGTTGAAAAATCCGACATCAGTGCTGAAAATTCTTCAGCTCCATAATAAAATAAACATACGAAATAGCACTCGAATCATTCATCATTGACTGTTTTACAATCCATTCATCGCATATAACGAAACTAATTACCAGCTTCTAAAATAGTCCTCTAAGGGTCAGCGCAAAGTTCATTAAATGTCCAAAACTCCAACAATCAAGAGCAGAATAACAGCTTTCATCCTAAAACCATTACAATAGAACAACTAACTATAGCAGTATTTGCAACACGTATAAAACCATTAACCCGCCGTGTAACTGTCACCGTAAACTTTGACAATTACGTCGACACCAATAATAGAAACTGTACCACAATGGTCCACACTACAAATTAATATATTCATACATCGTTCTGAGATCGGCGCCCGAAAAAATTACCGCACGCGAAAATTAACCTTATAACTTTATTAATAAAAATTAAATTTGTAGCAAAGATATTATTTGCAAATTTCGGTGATTTATATAGGAAATTCAACACTAATCCAAAGAATGAAGATTCAAAATTAAATGAAATAAATAAGGTACTAAGGGATGTGTCCACGAAAATCTAATTGTTATATATTTTTTATATTTTGCTTTTGTCTGATTCTCTTTCCGCGCAGATTGTGACGGACAGTTAAGGGAAGAGACTTAAAAAAATAAACTCATGGCAATCAAAAGTTAACCACTGTCAGTATAACTCTTCATGAAGAAATATAATGCGTTAACTGAAATTATGTGTTTTTAGACAGTAGTTAAGCATTTGACTGCAGTCTCACCTGATGGTAAGCGACGACACGACGATGGAGCATGCTTGGCTTAAAATAACTGATTCACTCTTTTCTTGAAAAGAAAAAGTTTTATTTTATGTTAGAGGGAGGCAAACAAATTACATTAGATTGATAAATAAACTTGGATACAAACATTCTAAAGTCCATATTTAAGCAGAAAGGGGACAGGACAGAGTAACTCTGCACGGACAGTAGCAAAATTAATACAATTCGCTGAAGATTTTATACCTCCATGAGTCGACATCTCATGATGATCATAAAGGTAACAAGATTGACAACACACTAATACGAGACTATGTTGATCCCAAAACAAGCTTTGAGGTGACCAGCCAGAGTAAACGTGAAATTGGTCGCCGGTTCTCATGATCAGTAGACTTAATTGTCAGCGCTTGATTGTTTTATGAAAAGGGCCAGAAGAACTTATCTTGACGTTCATAGAAAAGAGCAGGTGAGTACTGACCTCGTCGGTCGGCGTACATAAAAAAAATTGATAAATGTAGAGAAAGAGTAGAAGCTTGACGACCTCCTTGGTGTAACGCTTAAGGTATCTGACTACTACTCAGGAGGTCTCGGGTTCTATCTCTGGTCAGGTCATGGTAGAAAATTACCTTTTTCTAATTGGCCAGCGTCTTGGATGTTTATTTATACTTATATGTATTTATTATTAATATAGTATCGTTTAATTAGTATCCTATAACATAAGTCTCGAACTGAACATAACGAATTGAACATAATGAAAAATCAAAAATAGTTTTTTTTTCGGGGTCATAGGGGGTCACAGGAGTGTTGCCGAACTTTAAGGGATTTATACGCTCTTTTTTGGAAGCTTCTGATGTCGTATGTATGTATGTCAGGACCAAAGTAAGTGGAAGAATATAGACTCTACCTACCCCTATAGGAAAAAGGCGTGACCGTATGTATCTGAGTATGGTTGTTTTAAGACTCGAAATCCAATAAATAACATTTGTCTTGTATTAGAGCTTTAGGACAAAATACACTGTGTACGAAACACAAATACCATGTAAATGGAAGTCTTTATTGTACTTTGTGGCAGAAAAATCGATGGCTCCACCACACGTCTCGGAATAAGGCCCACACAATAACGACTGCCTTATTTGTACGCGTTTCAATACGTATTTTTTGCGAATTTGCATAAGGGGAATAATCCCTCACGTCGGTACATCTAAGGTTAGGAATAATGAATTCTAAAAATATATTTCAAAAGATTCTATGCTATATCTATTCCTGAGTACTGTCACTGTAATTACATGCAAGAGGTCATTTCTAAATAAAAGTTCTAGAAGGGTGATGTGGCTTCTTTACTTACTAAAAAATTTATTATAATTATATGAACCCGCATTAACATTCAATAAGAACTACCCTTAGATATGACTTTGATTACATTTTCAATAATTTTCCGATCGAACTTGAAGCTAATCTGGGCCGCCAAAGGCTGATTAGTCGCCTTGCCTCACTATTTTATTTTTTATTATTATTATTTTTTACCTTCAAGTTTTAAAGCTCAAGTTTTCAAATTAAGAATTCGATAATACCTACAACTATAAAACATCATGGAATTCCTTTTTTTTTTTTTCATTTAACGCCAGCACATCTAAAAGGTGGTAAAATAGATATAAAATCATAAAACACAATCTTTCAGTCATAATCAAACATATATTACAATTATTCAAATCTTTACATGATAACAGAATATAAATAGAGGTGATTATACTAGATGACAGAATAGAGAAGATTCTATGAGTGATTACATATTTACTATAGACTTAGATTTTTATAGGAGTATCTACATATAAGAATATAAGTATTAGTTAGGATATTGATATCCATCAAACAAACATGACAATAGTCTAATAATGTAAATAACCTTATACAAACAATATCAGGAGGCCGCAGCTCCGACAAAGACGCAATATCTTTTGATACCGCACAAAAAGCTACCCGTTCTTGCTTAACTAAGTATTTAAGTAACAGTTTGCCTTTAATTAATCTTGACACTTCTATTGTACTGTATTGAAGTATCATTTATCACTTTCAAACTCCGAACTATCGAACAGAGAAATTTCAAATCACGACCCGCGCTCAACCTCTTATAATATTATGTTATTGACTATTTTTGTGTTACAGCAACACTTAACAAAAGGGTTTTGTCTCTTGTCTTTTTAAAAGTTACAGGTATTACAGAATTTTCTTTTTCATAGTAAAGATATTGCATTATAAGTGAAAGAAAATGTCAAGAAAGATTTTCTTAGCTTTGCATATCATTTTGATATCCTTTTTTACCACAATATGAAGTAATAAGTTTGACATTCTGAAAAATCATAGATCCGCATCTAATAATAAACCGGGTCTGACATTCAATTATTTACCAATCCGTTACCTGTACGGAGCTCTGACTCTATTGCCTCCCGTCTGGCCGTCCCGGAATCGAACCGGGGCCCACAATGAAATACATCTAAATAAATAACACGGACTTCGCATTGTGATGCCGGCTCCATACAAAATATATTTTCTCGACAATACGCGTATTCGAAATGGGAAAAATGGAGCACACTCGATTCTGGAGAAAATGCTTCAGTATGCTGGCAACACTCGGACTTAATACGAGCGTTCCGAATTCAGATATTTGAATATATCGATGAGCGTCGATAGAAAAGTATTCTTGGGTGCCAATTATTTGTTGAGGTGTTCCAAAAATAAACTACTAAACACTTTTTTATATCCTCGATTTTGATGAATAGATTACTATATGAGTATTAGCTTCAGACATAAATATATATTTTAATGATCTGTGTTAATAACTAATTTGTATGTACCTACCCAAAGACATTCATTTCAAAAACTCGCTGAAATAACTCTCTTTGCGACAGATAAATCTACTTCATAAATTGGACAAAGACACAAAATCCTTTATAAATCGCAACTTGGAACAATGACCTACCGAACTGATGATTTATTCAGAATTCCTTCAAAATTGGGGCCAGTGAAGCAGCTACGTTCATCATTATATATGTATATTAGTGATACCCATAGGACTTTTTGGCCTTATTCAGGTCAAATGTTATGAAGGTGTTAGAAGTTTGAAATTTATGTAAAATGTAGATAATAATATTTTATGTTTCTAAATAATAAAGTCAATACAAAAAATAAAACTTTGAGTACTTACTGAAAAGCCGTTGTTGTCAGAAACCAAATAAACTTACTTCATATTAAACTAAAATATTGAACCATAAAATGGTTTACATGCTTTGTTATAGAACGATTTTACACAATATCTTATATTTTTAATGCGCGAATCAATTTTATCAAGTAATATCTAAGAGCGTAGGTATAGGAATCGCTGATTTCGTGGCCTCGACCTGAATTCAAAGGACGGAATGAAATAAAACAATGGTATCGAAAAACGCCCCAATGAGAGTCTAGTAAGTAATTATTAAACGCGATCGGGCGCGGGTGCGGCGCGAGGAGGCGCGGGCGCGCTCTGGCCGGGCTGATGCGGTACGAATGAAGGGCTCGGTTAAAATAAATAATTATTCATTATTGTATAATATATTTATATTATGATTTAATCCTTGTTAAATTCTTTATTCTCTATAAAAAACGTCTTCAAAGTCTAAAAAACCTCGAGAACGCACAATCACCTGACTATGACGTTATAAGTAAACTGTCAAACACTTGACATTGTGCCTGTCTACATACACTGATAGAATCACCGTGTACACCAATAAGACCTTAAGTCACCAATAAGATCAAAGGATTCAAAGGCGTTAGTTAAAGAAATTCTGACTGACATTTATGACATTGACATTTGTCATATTTTGTCTATGTAACCTGTATGACGTAATTTAAGATTCATCTGTGTTTTAGTCACGTGGTAAAACATGGAAACATAGTTATTTTAAAAATGATATTTTAAAAAGATCATTCTAAGTTTTACTGTAAATTGTTAGCTAAATTACATTTAAAAAAATTACTTTTATGCTAATAAGCTTTTAATCGATATTTTCAAAGTAGTCCAATACCCTATTAGGTACCTGAGGTAAAAATGTTCAAGATATACCGATTCTTTCATGAAAACGAACAGACACACCGATGGTGGCGAATATTTCAAGCGTCTACTTAGTGCCGTTGTCAATATAGAGCAAAATGAAATACAAAAAATCACCTTAATTTATTATTTTATTTTAATTTAATTATTTATTTTTAATTTCAATATATAAATACATAATCTGTAAAAAATTCAAGCGTCTATCTGTTATCGTTATCAATATCGAGCAAAATAAATCAGGTGTATTGTATGGGAGCCCCCTTAAATTTTTATTTTTTAGTATTTGTTGTTGTAACGGCAACATAAATACATCATCTGTGAAAATTTCAACTCTCTAGCTATCACGGATCATGAGATATAGTCTGGTGACAGACAGACAGTGGAGCCTTAGTAATAGGGTACCCGTTTTACCCTTCGGGTATAAATATAAAAAAAGGTAAAAAAATATCAGTCGCAAGTTTTAGCTTAACTATACACAATTTTTATGAGCTAACACTCTAGTCTGGAGTATTATAGATTACAACTACTAGAAACTAGCGCCATCTCTGTGCGGGTAGCGACAAAACGAACCTCGCTAATACAACCGAACCCTGCGAGTTCGTTTTGTTCGGCGAGGAAATACTTATACTTTCTCAGACTTTTTAACAATTATGTAAATACTAGTTTTTGCCCACGGCTTCGCCTGCGTCGGGGAATTCGGTCTGTAGCCTATAGGTATTTTATTCTAAGGTGTAACCAGTAGGTTTTTCGTGAAAAAGTAACAAACATACACACATCCATCCATCCATACATACATCCTCACAAACTTTCTCATTTATAATATAACTAGGATTGACAGATTTACCTAGTATGCACTGATAGGGTTCTATACCAGATTTTATGTTAAAGGTTAAGATTACTATGACTTAGCTGGCCACCCGACTGTATGTCCGTCTGTCACTAGGCTTTATCTCGTAAACCGTAATAGCTACTTCAAAAACAAATACTAAAACAAACAAAATAAATATTTACTACAACAAAATAGCAACGCAAGCAATTTTTAAAAAATATGGATTGGAAATAGAAAGGTTTTCTTCCAACTCGCTTTTAACCGGTTAAGAATATGATGGGAATATAATGGAAGAAAAATACCTGCCAAGTGCGAGTCGGACTCGCGCACGAGGCGTTCCGTACCATTTTCCAAGAAAAACTACAAAAATATTATGTTTGTTGTATGGAAGCCCCCCTTAAATATTTATTTAATTATTAATATTTAAAGTTAATTTATAAATACATATTCCGTCAATATTTCAATTGTAACTGAGTTATGTCTGTACATGGGAGATATTTAAGAAAATAATATATAGGGGCTCTTTATAGGACCTATAATTGCCAAAAGATGGTTTTTAGAATGTTTGTCTGTCTTTCTGTATGTTTTTACGCGCATCACACAAAAACTACTAAATCTGCCACAATGATGGACTATGACCTAGATTAAAAGATACTCTGTTTTTTATCAAAGTCTATGGTTCCCGAGGGATATAATTTATTGTAACCGAGCAAGGGGCTGACAATATAGATATGTATTATAGTATCCATCGATCGGACGAAGTCGCGGAAATTAGCTAGTTTTACGTAAAATGTTTCCAACGAATTTATAACTAATTTTATAAAATAAACATAGGAACAATAAGAACGACTATATTAAGAATATGTTAGCCTAGTTTACACACCTATTGCTACTGCTTTGTTATCACGTGAAGGAAATAAAAGATTACGAGCAAAATAATGCAAATGTTCGATTGAAATCTGTGTTTATATATGTATGTGATTGTGATAAATATTTTCGTCATCATTATTTTAAGTATGAGACTTATTTATTTTTAAGGCGGAAACATATCTATGTTTCTAGAATGTTCTAGAATGTAATATACTGGCCAACCCCAACCCACTTCATTGGACGTTAAAATATAGTCTATAGCACTTCTGAATAATATAGCTTTCTGATTGTGAAAGAATTTTCATGGTCAGTTCAGTATTTCTGAAAATTATCCCTTACAAACAAACAATCAAAGTTACAATCTTTACTTCTTTATAATATTAGTACTTATAGGTTAATTATAATAGAAACTAATCAAACTATTTGTAGGCCGTGTACATCCGCAATAATAAGGCCTACAGATAAGTATGTTACCAACCATACATATAATAAAATTGTAACTGAGCTATGTCTGTACATGGGAGATATTTAAGAAAAACATATATAGGGGCTCTTTGCAGGGCCTATAGAAGCCAAAACGTTTGTTTTTAGAATTTTTGTCTGTCTGTATGTTTGCACGCGCATCACTTAAAAACTACC
>JADGIL010014021.1:4541-32013 GCA_020352625.1 Cactoblastis cactorum
CCTGAAGCTGGCTCCACACCACTATTACATATATGAAGTATTGACTATTTGTCTTAAATAATATTTCACGTATCAACACGTGGCATTGACGTCAATCCTCATAATCGAGTTAACCACCGCTACCGAACCTTCGTGTTTATAATATCAAGCGGCATACGTAATTTCGTTATCCCGGCTCTCCGCTTGCCCTAACCTCAAAGACAGTCATTAGCTTTGTCCGTCAATAGCCGGCAGTCGATATCCGGCCGGACATAACCGGATTACGGCAGTTTGCGCCGGATAAACCGATGGCACTTTAAACTCGTTCTTGTGCCACGTCTGCTGAGTATTATAAAGTAATACAATTGTACGATGTAATTATTGCTAATTCAACAACTAGCAATTATCTCTCGGTTTCACCAAAATTCTCCCTTTCCCGTACTAAAATATATCCTAAACTATATTTATGGAGTATCAAGATTAAAATGATTACGTTTAAATCTAGTCGTTTGGAAATAGGTTGAATTTAACTTCAGAGATATTCACTTTTACGTGATCACTCACTTTCTAGTAGTGGTAAGAGCCTGCTACATGNNGCCTGCAGCATGCCGGCTCGTCCGGGGCAGTACCACACTCCCACAGAAGACCAACATCTGAATGGCGGCTATCAGCCGCCGTGCTTCGTCCGGTGTGTAGAAGAGCCGGAGGCCCAATTTCCTCGCCCTCCCCATTTGGGGATGGCTTTTTAAAGGCCGGCAACGCTTCTGTTACCCCGCGGGTGTTGCAGGTGTCTATGGGCGACGGTGATCTCTTAAAATCACGTGACCCGCCTGCTCGTTTATCTTCCTATTTCATTAAAAAAAACTGTTATTAACTTCACTCGCCGTTATTCACAACCGCAAACCGCAATCACTAAATCGATTGAATGCATTCATTTAGCTTTAGGTGTAAGTAAATACGCATAAGTGTAGTTCTAGATCAAATTACTTGTATCCGCAGGTAACTCACTACTTAACGCTTGTAACACACGCTCCAACCAACCACCCAACAGAAAGAGATGGACGAAAAGAGAATCAAGACGGCCTGCATTTTCTATTAACCTAACCCTAGTAAGATTACATTTTTCAAAGAAAATTTGTCTTGATTCTTTCAAAAAATATTTTTGGATTGGAATCCCATATAGGATAAGTCTATTATAACTTCTTTTCTTAAAAAAACCGAACCGCCTTCAATAAACTGACCCCACTGGAAAGCATCAAATATCGTTTGATTGTAAAAAAAAAATATATTTGATGCTTTCGCAGTGGGTTACGTTTGTTAGCGAAATCCTTTGCTAAAAACTTTTTTTTTAAAGCCAGGTAAAATATCAAAACGTTATCCTAATTGTAAATAAGTACTTCTCTGAAAACCGTATTATCAATTTTGCCGTGCAATTTTTTATTTATATACACATGTCAAATAGAAAACCTCCTTTTTTAAGTCGGTTAAAAGCTCTATGATCTTTTATTCGATATGTTAAATCCGTTCATAGATAATGGTCAGGTTAAGCTGTTTAGAAGCGGATTGAAACCCGGATCGAAATGAAAATCTTTATTTAGAAATAAGACCTACAAAGGCTTTTTCACTTCAGTGTTTAATAAATATTATATGATAAGCATTTTAGACTATCAGCAGTTTTTGAAAAAAAACTTTATGCTATAAGGAATTTGATTACTTTTTAAAATTCTTGTTTTTATACTTTTTCTGTGTAGTAAGGATATATCTGATTTCAATTCCGGCCGAATTGCTCTTAATTAGTACAAAATTCTATCGTGAAACTGATTCAATGCGAATATCACACTCAATCTGTCCAGTAATCGAATCTTTGATCGTCTGTCGGCAGATTGCAATACAATCGATGCTTTATTCGATTACTCAACATGCATAACGAGTACTTAGCCGAACGCGACCGAATCGTGTGATAATATGTTAACCTGTATTGTATTGTATATACAACTAGCGACCACCCCGCGGTTTCTTCCGCTGTGATGTGATGTTTTCTTTTATAATCGGACCTGATATAGTCGCGAACAATATAACCCATCCAAACAAAAGACTCTTCTTTATAATATAATCTCTACATATAAGACATTTGTAACTGAGCTCTGTCTGAGCTATGTCGCTGTCTGAGTATGTCTGTGTGTGAGAGATATTTAAGAAAAACGTATATAGGGGCTCTTTATAGAACCTAAACGCCAAAACGATTGTTTTTAGAATTTTTGTCTGTATGTTTGTACGCACATCACACTAAAACTACCGAACAGATCTGGATGAAATTTGGCACAGCGATGGGGTATGACCTAGAATAAAAGATTTTTATCCCTGAAAAATGTACGATTCCCGAGGGATATAATTTTTGTATTGTAAAATCTACGCGGACGAAGTCTCGTGCATCAGCTGGTCTAATATAAAAGTATAGATGGAGTCTAGTTAGACTGTTATATTGAAAATGTCTGTGAGAAAATGGTGAATCACTCATGTACGGTTATTTTAAATTGGCCAACTCCATCTTCAGTTGTTGGAATATATCGAGAACACTATGTTTTAAATGTAATCTTTAGAGTGAATTTGCTTTTTTACGGCAAAACAATGTAAGATAAATGAAAGGTAATGCTTTTAGCGCCCCTGGCGGGAAAACTCGCAACTGTTTGTTGGGTTTAAAGGCTGGTTCTCTAATTTAGCTTGAATTTCATTTGTTACTCCACCCTTACACAGATGGCGTTACGTGTACCATTTTACATTATATAGGTATGTTACTATGGTATAATAAAGGAGTTTAATAGAATCAATTTATATTTCCGCTTAGATCGATAAGACATGGCTAGTTAGTAATATAATGATTAAAACATCAAGCATTGATAAAATTCGTTTACTCTTTTTTTGGAAAATTCTAGAAATGTCGAGAATATCTCGCCTAACTCTGTACCAGTCAACCTTGGGTTTAATTTTTATCTCAACGTTTTACCAACACCAATCTTTGAATTGTGATGTACAATGTTTATAATTATAACATTATCACGTACATAGTAATGCCGACATGGAACAAGCTCTGACATACCCGTCGTTAAACTTTTGCTTGGATATTATGACGTAAACATTTAATTGATAAGGATTAAGTACACAATATAACTACAAAGACAGAAAAGATATGTGTAAGCGGTTTATCTTCTTGTGCAGACTGTAAGTACACATAAATCAAGGGTAAGTGCTTTAAATAGGAATTTCTCCTAATACGCAAAAGGCGAGCAACCTGACACTGTATCTGAATCTACATTCCACCAACAACCCCACCATTCCGGTAATCGTCGCTTCGCACGAGGTAAAGACTGCATCTATCTTATATCTCATTATTTTTTATTTTGTTGGAAATCGATTAGTGAAATTAACGTATGTTTTACCTCTTTACAGGTAAGTCGGGCGATAGCGACATGGCGGTCTTGAAAGCATAGTGTGCAAGGCCTCCGATAAGATAAGGAATGCAGGTTATCAGCGCCAAAGTGCTGTAATGTGTAGTTTGCCCCGTCTTTATGTACATATAAGTCATACTTAGTGCTCGGTTGTATTTTGGCAATTTTTTAATTATCAGAATTCCCTTACGAGTATCGTTACATATGTATATCTGAAATGTTATTGCGATATCATTACTTTTTCAGTTACATGACGACATTAACCAGTTTATGAAAATTAAGGCAATACAGATTTACGAGGTATTGGGACATCGCCGGCCTAAAGCCGAAAAATGCTTCATCGCACCATAAAATTGACATTGTAGGCGTCAGTCCTTTCATGTATGAATTTACACTTCCTCGTTCTAATTTAATGTAGTCAGGCAAACGCGTTGTTGCTATTTTATATCCTAATAAATTAACTTTTGTTAACCCAAACAACTGTGAGTGTAATCTTGGCACAACAACCATCAAGTGATTACTGTTAGTCACAGAAATTCCTTGTGAAACAGGTTAATGGATTTTTGACACGAAAAAAAATAGAACAAATCCAAAACACTGGCCATCATTATACTAATAGGAAAAAAAGCTATTTGACATTGGCGGATTAACGGAAAATATCAACAATATGATTCGATGTTCCTGGCATCTCGCCTGACGGTCACGGGACTATTTATGCGCGCACGCATTTAGAGTTCATTCATTCCGGTTTAAATTTAGAACGGTTTGATATTTTACGATCACCAATTTTCAGTCGTAGATAGTCGAAATTGACATTTGATTAGATTTTTCTAGTTGTATTTTAATTTTTCTGACAATGTTTATAAAGATAGAGTTCGCACGTGGATCCTTCTATGGACTATTTTCAGATATTTTTTTAATCATTGACTGCCAGTGGTTAGATGCAGTGCTCAAAAGACGTTAAAACCATCTTCAGGGCAAAATTTTTTTGTTCTAATTGCTGCAATTGTCACGTGATTTTGTAAGTCACAAAATGAAACTCAAGGAAAATTCATCCATAAGGAATCCATGCAGGCATGAAATCGACAGTGCACTTTAACTAACAACATTAGCATTCCCCGCGGATTGGTTCGCGTGAAATACGATTTATCATATGTACCTAGTTATTCAACCTCTTGTGTGGCTATCTTTTCAAATGTAATACTATAAAAATATTCCAGAAAGTCTATATATGTCATCAAAATTTGTCCAATACAATATTTTTCTCTAAAAAGTATGTATTAGCTACCTTCAAAAACGTTGACATGATGATCAGAAGAAATTTATTTTGTTGTGCTTTGTAAAAATACAATCAGTAATTACTTATGTATGTTTTTTTATGTAAGAGGGAGGCAAACAAGCAGGCGGGTCACGTAATGTTAAATGATTTAAATGATCACCGCCGCCCATAGACAAATGCAACACCCGCGGGGTCACAAAAGCGCTGCTGACCTATAAATTGGATTACCAACAATATTTATATGACAGTTATCGACGCTTTCAAGTTCATCTTGAATGCAGTCTGCGTTCAGCTTTCGTCTTCTCGAAGCGCAATATATCATCGCGCGATCAATCAGACTGATTGGAATTAGAACCCGCATTTACGGCGAATTATTGGCTTTAGTTTATCGTTTCGGCCGACGTACGTTTATTTGTATTTTTACTAGCTACGACACACTGCTTTGGTCGTTTGAATTAATTGATTTTTCAGCACAAGAGGTATTTTTGTTTTTACAGACATATTAGCTGAGTTAGTTAAGTAGTTGGTTTAAAACCAACGAAAGTAATGTATTTTTAATTTTTAAATTCTTGACGAGACTATTTCTATGCCAGTCATCATAGTCAATAGTATTTATGCTATTTTAAAGGCTAGACTTCTTAAAAATGCTTGTCTTGGAAAACCATTTTATAATTTCAACAATAGTAATAACTACAGAATAGTTACGGTCCACCGGACACGCGGTAGCAAGATTGGTCTCAATTCGAGAATTAGCGGGCTGGAACTACGTGTGGGCGCGGTTACGATAATGAACCATATGGTGGCGATTTGTACTACTTCTGCAATTGGCTGACGACATGAACAATATCGGATAAGAAAACTTAAATAAGAAATTTGGTTTTTTATACATAATGTCAATGAAATTAAACTATAAATTAGTGTAGAATATACAATCGGCTAAGTATCTAGAAGAGATAAGACGCCTTAGATGCGACATGCCCTTATTATAGCTTAAGAAAGATAAATGACAAAAAAGGACGTATGTGACCATTAGTAATTAATAAGCTAAACGGTACTTAACTAAGCTGTTTGCCATCTTCGTTTTATAAAATAAATTCATATAATCATAATTCTTGACAACCAGCGCCATCTAAATCCACAAATATTGGGCCTACCTGATGGGTAGTGGTCATCGTAGCCATATAACATAACATAACACATGAAAGTTTCACGTTGTCGGTCAATCTTGTAACACAAGTTTTGAACAACTTTACGTTTATGTTAGTGTTACACAAAGTAACGGATCGACTTATTTTTATGAATACTTTCATTTATTATAATATTATTTTTTCTACATATGTATATGCGTCTTGCCAGCAAACACAGTTTAGTGGGATAACCTGATAAAAGTCGTAAAAGCCAGTCGTCAACCGCTATAAATAAAATTACAAGGCTTTAATACATTATGTAATGGAATACGTTTATTTCGTAGCGAAAGACCAAACGCATATTTGCTAGCTTTTGTATTATAATGCCGGCAACGATTGTGTGACCTCCCGGGTATTGCAGGCGGCTGTGATCACTTAACATCACGTGACCCGCCTGCCTGTTTGCCCCCCTTTTTCATAAAATCTAACTGGATTTGAAAATTTAACTTCATTCCTTTTTATTTTATTTACATATTTCACTCTTAGTTAATAAGCAAATGAATAAATTTTGGAAAGCCGACTCCGAGTCGAAATCGGCCCCGAAGCGTAACATTAGTGGCTCACCGAAATTCAGTTAGACTCGCTCGGAATCGGTGCGGTTGAATTGCTAACTTCAAAGTCCCACTGAGCTATAAATCAGAGGAGAAAAGCTTTAACCATTGTCAGGGCTGTCCTGGATGGGTTTAGTACGAGAAGTAGTTACATATCTATTACTTCGCTTAATCTTCAAATTTAAAGAAAACAATATTGTTCAAAGAAGCTCGTGTCTAATGATGTGCCCTGCCTGGAATTGTTGGAAATTTTGAGATTATACCCATTCCCGTTGATTAGAATATTCCCATAGATACTAATTTTTCCGGAAACAGTACATCACTAGTCTATGGTGTACCATTATTTATAACATACTTCACTTCTACTTTCCCCTTGTAATAATGAGTCCTCTTCCACGGTCCTGTGCAAGCCTTTTCTATCATCTTCCCGTCAAACTAACAATTTCCAACGTAACCAGTGTGGGTGAAATTCCATTGCGATCGCTAGTATGGTCTAAAATCTCAAAGTTATAGCCAAAATATTTTTATTCAAACAGTGTACCTAGTTGTAGTAATAGTGTTTTGGATTGTCAAAAACTATAGTTTTTTTACGCATCTAAAGTTTGATTGCCGTTAATAAACCTATAAATAATTTTATTACTACTTCCAAAGCGTAAATGGAGAACAAAAAACACAACAAACTCAAATGCTGCATTTTCTCAAAAGACGTAAATTTACAAAAAATACCATATCAATTTATCTGCATATACGGAAAGAAAGAAAAGTTATTTAACGCACCAATATACATTATCAATTAATTCAAATGTGACATCCCTAACTAAACTGGTTCAGCTTTATTTAAGTAGCAGCAAATTGATTCCAGTGTGAAGTCGCCTATGCACAAGGAAGGCAATTGATTACTTTGGCCATTATAATACACGTCTGCTTTTAGCCTTTATGTGCCGTAAAATGCGCATGGAAAGCTTTTAGTTCTCACTTTGAGACCTATTTGAATGCGAGGGACTTTCTTAGCTAAGCCGGCTCGTAAATACATGTAAGATATTTAGTATTTTTATAGGTCCATATGTTTGTAGGCGCATCACGCAAAAACTACAGGATGGAAAATAGAAGTGAATTACTAAAAGATTAAACTTAAAATTTGACGTATAATTCATCTCGACACGTCGCTTAGAACCCGAAATATAGATAATAATAGTAACACGTAACAGTCGTAGTTATATACATTAGCTAGTAGAGTATATACCGATTTGTATAGTAATAGATGGTCTGGCTTCGTTCATAATATAACAAACTATTTTGACTTTATTTTTGCTTCCCAGACTCCGTAAAAAAAAACAAGCTGTCTTTCAAACAGAACACCGGCAGTCAGACGGACAGGCAGACAATGTCGATTTGTCAAATGCCGTGGGAACCAATGGCCATTGTCCACCACTTGCGCAATTGCACGGACTGTTTGTCAGCTCGTTATTATAATCAAATGAGATATACAAAGATTTTTGATCTGTAATCAAAACTATAAATGTTTTAAATACTATCCTCATTGTGCCCCGGGAACCTTAGACTTTTCAAGAAAATAGTAAATTGATTTTTACTATCCAAGCACATTCCATTGCCGTCACTTACCATCAGGCGAGTCTGCAGCTAAATGGTTGTGTAATGTGCTTAAAAAAGGCTTTTATAGAAATGTTGCACTTGTATTTATTGCACTCCTCGCTTGCTTACTCCCTTGATTGTCTTTTACAATCTGCGCGGACAGAGAAGCAATACATTTTACGTTATTATTTCGCTTCCTGAGCATAGATGCATGAAAGTTAACCATTCAGCTAAGCGTGGCCTTCGAGTTTTACGACTCTTGGCTCTGTTAATCCCGTTAAGGATGACACGAAAGAGGTGACACTATACAATTGTATCGATAATGTCTGCAAATGGAAATAATAACAAGAAACTTGTAAATACCTTTTTTCTATGCCCGTAACATTCGAAAAGTTATCAACAAAAAATTTAGGTACCTACATCCTCGTCGTCGGTTTTAATACAAAAGGATATTTGCATAACAATGAAATTTTTCTCACAGAGAACCTTTTACAAGAACATGAAATTGGATTCTGTACTTAACAGAGGTCAAACGGTTCTGTTGAGATTTTTTTTATGAACGCATTTCTTCCCCTTTTATTTCTCGTTATAAAGTGATGAGATTTGGTAGCTTTGATCTTATGTATGTGCCTACGTATTTCGTATTTGAGTATTTTAATTTTTATAAATACTAGCAATCGCTTTACTACATATTTCATCCGCGCAGCCCTCATCCTTCCTTCATCCTTCAGCCTTCATCGATATTATACATAAAATAAAATCGTCTGTACATGTCTATACATAAGAAGTCCATAATGCGATAGTGTGTTTATTTGTCTGTTTTTCACGTCAAAACGAAGCAACGGATTAATGTGATTTTTTATGTGGAAATAATTTAAGGGATGGAGAGTAAAATGTAATGCGAGGGAAGCAAAAGCTAGTATTCAATAAAAAGAAAATGGGCGATTTTCATATTTACATAGAAGCAATAAAATGAAGAGAATTTTTATTTTTTTATCTCTCCGGTCCGTCTGTATATTTGTAGCGCATCACTATAATATTAAAATGTGTAACTTAAAATCTGGCGTAAGTTTCATCTCGATTTCGATCCGAGGTGTGACAGTAGTAATTTCCGCGTGGACGTAATCGCGGGCGTAATCTAGTTTCGAAATAAAAAGCTTGTTTTGGAAAAATAAGCTTTGGAATTTAAAAAAAAAGGAAAATAAGTCGAGTAGTTATTATTTACCCGTTGGAAACGTAAATAAACACAAATATATCCTAAACTTCATTATTATTATTAGTAGTATAGATTGTATTATTTAAATATATTCATCTTACAAAAATAACTCTCAAATCTTACGAAAATATAGAAGGCCCAAACGCCCCTTTCAAAATAAATCTGTACCCGCAGATCCGTGAAAGTCTCTAATACAAACAGATAATTAGAGTCTCGAACATCAAAAGGAAGTAACGAAACCCCTATAGAATCACTCGTTCGGCGTGCAGAATACTTGTTTCAAAAATTACTCTATTCTTTGAGTTCAATACATTACATAACTTTAAACACAAATATAATCACGTTATTATCCCTTATTGGGGAAACAGAGCCAAATATCGTGACACTCCAAGGCTACACTTAGCAGAATGTTGAGGTTTAGTCTAGGTTTATTGGGGAAATAATTTATGTACAATAAATAGAAGTTATTTATACTCTAATAATTTTGAAAGCGTAAGAATTTGGTTGGTTGAACGCGCTTATTTCAGACACTACAGTTCGGTTGAAAAATATGTTTCAGTGTTAAATAGTCCCATTTATCTAGAAAGGCCTATAGGCTACTTTTTATCCCGTCCCCATTCCCATAGGGATTAGAGTAGTGCGCGGGAAACCGTAAGACACTCGCTAATGTTAGTGTTATATACATACTAGTTTGTTTATTAAGTTTATATTTGACGACCTCCGTGGTGTAACGGATAGCGTATCCCCGGCCAGGTCATGATGGAAAATGACCTTTTCTGATTGACCAAGGTCTTGGATGTTTATGTATATACATATGTATTTATTATAAAATATAGTATCGTTAAGTTAGTATCCCATAATACAAGTTTCGAACTTATTTTGGGTCGAAGTCAATTTGTGTGATTTGTTTTATTTTATTTATTATATATTTATTTATTCATTCAAATATTTAACAGAAAAATATGTATCTGATGTTGACACGCGCCTTGCCCAAGTTCCCACACTTGGCAAGGTGCGTGTAATAGTAGAAAAATTTGCACCGTTACTGTATACGGTATTTGTAACCCACTTCAGTTGCTGAAAGGCGTGACCTTGCGCAATATAAAAATGAGGCTATACAGAAATGATAAAACACCTCTTACTTCTCATGAGTTCTTTATTTCACAGTACATTAAGTGGGCACTTCCACAAATTTATCGCTGGCGTCGCCGTCGGAACTCAAAAAAACTAGCTCTCTTTTTGCGCGACTCTCAGATTCTGCCGCTTTTTAGATTCTCGTTAATTTTTCAGATTTATCTTATTGTGTAACTGGGAACTGGGTCGAGTAAGATAATATTATTTTTGGGTTTTGTTTAATTATTTCGCGTTATTTTTTTAGACAGTGCCTGAGCACACAGAGGAGGTAAATTGAAATAAATTGTTCAGTTTTTTGCGAACAGTCTGTTATCTTTACATATAATAAAATTGTAACTGAGCTAGGTCTGTACATGGGAGATATTTAAGATAAAAATACATAGGGGCTCTTTATAGGGCCTATAGAAGTCAAAACTATTGTTTTTAGAATTTTTGTCTGTCTGTATGTTCTTACGCGCATCACACAAAAACTACCTAACAGGTCTGGATGAAACTTGGCACAGCGATGGACTATGACATAGATTAAAAGATGGCTACTTTTTATCCCGGAATACTGTACGGTTTCCGAGGGATAATTTATTGTAGCCAAGCAATGGGGCTGACAAGATATTATAGTATCCATGAGTCGGACGAAGTCGCGGGCATTAGCTAGTCATGAGTAAAATCGATCCTAATTGTGGCCTATTACTGTAAAAACTCACAGCAGTTACAGTGTGTTAAAAATTAATAAACAATACTTTTTAATTAACACTATTTATATTAGTCATATGTTTTAATAACGAAATAAGGATGTACTCTACTTTTATTTTCAGTAATAGCACTGAATTTTGTCTGTGATTTTTTAACGTTAATGTATATGGCTTCCCTAGAAAATATGGAAACATTGAAATGTTTACACAAAATATTCTAATAATAAATGCATATACCATCATTGTTGCATCGTGGGTAAAAGTGAAGTTTAGTACAATGTACTGTATAGGCTTCACGTTGAAAGCTCGGTTTTCGAGAGGCGGGTATAGTGCAGCGTAACGTTACGACCGGCCTTTTACGATAAAGAAAGTACGTGTGGAGGCAAATATCAGAACTTCGTCTTTCTTTAAAAAGTATAATATGTAATGTATGTTTTAGATTTTATTTATAAAGTATACACATTAAATTAATTAGAACGATTTCATAGCAACTCTAAATATGGATTTAAAAAATATATTAAAAAACCGCATCATCATTGGCTGCGTAATTAAAATCTAAGCATACATAGGGACAGACAACGGAAAGCGATTTTGTTTTATACTACGTAATGATAGTACGTTAATTTTTGTCCACTATTGAAGTTCTTACACTTGGAAGTGAAATTAACGAACGCCTACAAATGGCGACCGCATTGCAGTGAACACAATAAACAGTAAAATGGAGTTAGCACTTTACTAGACAAAGTTGGGAAGTGGCAGATGGTCGCCGGTGGCAATTTGGCTGAATCGGTGTTTATTTAGCACACTTCTGGTTCCTCATAAGGAGAATCAGGAGAGGCTAGTGGCTACTGGTGGATATTGGCTACTACAACAAGCAAGCCATCGCAATTTATTAAGAAAAATTTCAAGGATGCTGAAATAAATCGATGTCAAACTATTTTTTTATGCAGACTGTATGTGGATGAAGTCAGTTATCGAATTAATAAATGCAAAATGATGTTTTCTTTTTCTAATAATATATTACAATTGTATTTATATATTTCTGTTTTCAACTTAACAGAAAACAAAAAGAAATCTACAATCGAAATTAAATTCTCCTTAAGCTAATCTCAGCCCTTAATGGAACTAACGACTGTCTGCCTTAGCCCCCACAACGTATAATTAAAAAAGGTCAAAGGTACACTAAGGCGTCTAATTACACAGTGTATCGGACTACTTCATTACCGCAACCGCAAAAAGAGAATTATCTCGGAGACGAAACGCTTTTACGACCCAGGAATTATACAGAATTTGCAGCACCCTTTTTGTTCCACACAATGCTGTTGAATCGATACATGGGTTGGAGGGAAAATTTTATTTTTACGTTCATATTTTTACTTTACAATAAACCCGGAGCTCACAATGAGATGAAGTGAAAGAACCGGAAATTCTGTTCCTTTTTTTTTTGTGAAAATTACTTTTTAATCGAACACGAGACCAGCATATTTATTGTTCAGCACAAAATTGTTGGTGATATCCAAAAAAGGTCGTACTGTATTGACGAAAATATCTGTTAGATAATATGTATTTTGTACCAAATAAGCGTTCTAAGTCATTCGAGATTCACTCATTGCAGCACATTGCAGATTCATAATTAGAGACATTTCTAAAGCTCAATAGTCGATCGCGAGCTCGTCATCCAGTATCGAGTCTACTCTTTGAAGGATTAAGGTCGATGAGAAGTGTGATGCGGATTTCTTTCACTTTTGTCGAGTAGGATTTTTGTGTCGTCCAACGGTCATCACCAATTACACAGACTTGTCACATTTTGAAATTTTGGTATACCAAAATAGAGGTATACCTCTTAGCGTAACTAAACACTCTTATAGTCAATCGTTTAAACAAACTTTTTCGTTTTATACATTACATATGGTAATGTTATTGTTCTTAAAAATAAATAATAAACCTACATGTCCTTTGTTTTTTTAATGTATTCATATAATATATGTTCTTATAAAAACAGTAGATCAATTGATATAAATACTTACTTTTTTTAATAATAAACGTCCATCCGAGTGTTTGATTAAATAAAATTACAAGTAACATGAAAAACTTGGAAAGCTGTCGATCAGATAGGAGACGTAAAGGAAGATCGCACGACCGCGACGACAAGCAGAACAACTTTTACTTTCAGATCGAACCGACGCAAAATTTATGGTCCGCTATCGGTACAGTTTGCGAGGGTTTAGTCTGAGAGCATCTTCTTTTTATACTCAAGGTTTGTATATTTTTACATTTGAGTAAAATTCACTTTAATGTCTAATATTCGCGTAAACTTAAGAAATACTTATAAAATTCACGGTATCAAATCACAAATGTATTTGTCATTCCTTTTTAAGAGATTTGCATAATTTTTTTCGTTATTCAAGTAGATTTCTTTATCTGTTTTAATTTATTTCCTAGCATTATTCCAACATTTTGTTTTAAAAGTTCAAGTCTGTACAAAACAATCAACCTTGGCAGAAACTTCACTATAATTCAAAACTGTGTCAGTTCGGTTCAATGAAATTACTTGCTTCCAAGCAGAAACAATTGGGTACTATTCCTACTGGGAATTCATGCTTCGTTCGTATATTTCCTTCTACAGTCAAAGTTACCCAGACTTCTCACAACTTGTTTGTATTTGATGCACTCGCTTCGGAAAATTCGATGTGAAATTTTGTATTGGGAAATGCTGAAATATAATTTCTTCGTTATTAGTTTTTCAAGTCATTATACTCGTAGAATTGAACATAGTATTCGATATTTACTTCTTGCAACTTTAGCACTCTTTCCCAATAACTTTTTATTTTAAATTGAATTGTTTAGATGAAATTACAGTGTGAATTCTTTTAGGATTGCAGATGCTAACTTTTCTAACATTATTTGTCTTTATACCGTTAAAAACTTGCAATGGAGGTGCAACTTTTAATTTGGGGACCTTCAAAGAAATTCATCTACGTAAGGAAGTAACTCTGAGACGGGTGTTGTAATGGATTATACTTTTCTTTGCCTTTCCTCTCGTTAATTAAATAGCGTTAAGATCGGTGTCTTCTTCTTTGTTAATTAAGGAAGTATTTATTATGTAACTAGCTCCGAGCTGAAGTTACGCTCTATTTAAAATTTTTCCTCTGGCAAATGTCCTTTGAGAAGAGCGTACGGGCTAATTTATTTATGATTTCTAAGGGATGATGTAATGTAAAGTTTCGTATTTTATCTCAATTAGTTTCACTAGACGTAAGAAAATGGAAAATTTGAAATAACTGTGTTGCTAAAATAGTTATAACGACTATTTCGAGGAATATTCATAAGTTCCATAAGTTCTGTCACAGGTCTTCAAGTGTGCAGGCACGCCATTCCCTTTAGGTATATACATATGTACATACCTATATGTCTGTCATGATAATATCATTCTATGGGCTGTGTGTTTCTAAGATATTTTTTCTGTTCATAAAATATTGAAGTCGACTATACATACTTAGCTGTAATCAAAAGTAAGCACGCGTTCCCCGGGGATGGGTGGGTGGACTGTGATTGACAACTGATTGATGAAAACGGGACGCGGATACCAGGATTCTTCCGTTTTACATTTGCTAATTTAATTTCAAGAAATGTTCTTGTTGGGATAGTATAGAGTTCATTGCTAAAATTCACATACAAAAAGACACATAGAACACAATGAAATACATTTAAAACAGAAAAAAAAACCACACGTGAACATAGCAATATGTGACGGTTCAGTGTTACGCTGAACATATTGCCCAGCACTGTATTTAATTTTAATATATGTAATATAATTTTCTTATTTTCCGTGCTATGTACGTAGTCCGGTCAAATTAGATCAAAAAAATAAATGTCGGTGCATACATAACATAAATACTTTAATAAAATTGATCAATCAACAATTGTAAATAATAATTATTTATGTTTGATGTCTTATGATCTGGTTTATCGATTACTCTTATTTTTGCTTCTCCGTTCAATAAAAACCGTCGAGAGAACGCTGGTGATTACGTGACAATATTACTATGACCAAATCGTATGTGGCCATCATTTATATTATATTATTCCAATACAGCAACATACGATTTGACCCGCGTCGCTATCATAAATAACCATCAACACTCATAAGGCAGATTTTTATGTGCATGTCAACAACTAAACCAATAGGTAAGCTTTTGGCTGCAAACGAGTAGCACTCAATGAATGCATGCTGATGACTAATTTGTCGCTGCAAGCTGTAATTGGCCCAAGCGGACCCGGCGCATTAGTTATGCTGTGCCAATTAGCTTGGCTGATTTGTTTGGACCACTGATTCTGAATACCCGTCAGAGAGTTTCAGCTTGCATAATTTGCTGCACTACTTAATAAATATTGGTACCTAAAAAGTTGTGACTTTTCTCAGATCTCTGAATGTGCAAGCCCTTCCTCTTCGTACTTTCATTTTATGGCTTCACGTCATAGCTTGTTTTAGAATAATAAAAGATGGCATTATTTCGTCATGTCTTCATCGGGTATCAGGATTTCAAGGTCGTAATTGTATTAAAAAGTTACGTTAAAAAAATCTTTTCCTGATCATCGAATAGTTAATAATTAATATTAGTTTATATTTAGTTTTGAAACTAAGCTTATCTGAGTTTTTTTAAAGCATAGGTTCATTCCCGCACTCCAAATTCAATCTCGAACAAACGAGCGCGCTAAGCCATTACGTCGAACCTTGGACCCCGCATGATGGATGCAGCCCCTATAAATACCACTAACGATGAATGAAATATAACCAGCCATTTACACCGATCGAGACGGCCGGTGATTTTCAGACGTAGTTTTTCATTTTCATAGTGCTTTTAGTTTTAGTCATAGATTTAGAAGTTCCACAAGCGAATACAGCTCTACATATGTAGTTGTTTTTTTTAAAAGCGGTATTGATTGCTAGGTGCACGAATATTTTTTGTTATGACTATAGAAAAACAATGTAGAATTGAGAAAATTCAACTGAAATATTAGGATTTTATACTTTAAAACTTGTTTTTATAATGTATTTAATGCAATGTTTACAAGATATGTGTAATAAAAGAAAAATGTACGTTGATACTGATTTTTTGGCAATGTATGTATGTAGATTGACAGTGACTGACATTTGACTGATGTGTCTGCGGCAGCCTCATGGAGGACCATTAACACTGTAAGTGGGGATTACTACAGTAACTTCTTCACTTCAAAATCTTCCTTCAACTTCGTAACTTTTAATTCACATTACAAAATATGTCATCACTACATAATATAAAACAAAGTCGCTTTCCGCTGTCTGTTCCTATGTATGTTTGATCTTTAAAACTACACAACGGATTTTGATCCGGTTTTTTTTTATATATAGTTTTTTTATATATAGGGTGATTCACAAGAAAGGTTTTTACACCCGTGCGAAGCAGGGGTGGGTCCCTAGTAGATATAATTATATTATGCTGAAGTATCTTTTATAGGAACGTTCGTGGGTGGCGATATTTTAGTCAAAATTTTTATTATAAATGAAACTAGATTCCATTGCAGCTTTTTCACTTTCAGTACTAAATACAAAATATATTTACTTAATAAAAATATTTGTAAGAAAAAATTGTCAGAAAAAGTTGCTTAGAATCTTTATAGTCTCACAGGCACCATTCTTTACAAAGTTCCAAGCCAGGAGAATGCAGTTTTGAGACACCTGTTATTTTTGTCTTAGAAACAATTGTTGCCTTGAAAAAATTGTCGTAGTGGTATGAGCCTGCTGCATGCTTTTTTAGCCTGCAGCATGAATGGGCCGGCTCGTCCGGGGCAGTACCACACGCCTACAGAAGACCGACGCCGAAATAATCTCGTGCAATTTTGGTCTTTATTTTGTTATATTAATTTTTAAATAGTATTATGGTTAACACAACTGTGTAATTTAAAATTTCACACGCGGATGCACGTAATTATATCATATTACAAAAACCGATCATAAAGCAGACGCCGTGCGTGTAATTAATGTAAATAAGCTTTTAATTTATAATTTTGTGATGGACAAATCAACATCTGTTAAATGACGCCCGGGACGCGCCGCGACAATACCGACAAATGACATCCTCCACAATGACCCTCCATTTTGTCGGTGAAAAGTTAGTATTGCGGCCATAATGAACAAAATTATCGGAAAATATGTGAAGGACCTAAATACAAGAAAAAAATAAATATATAAGACTGCATGATGTGAAGTAATGTTCCATGAAACAGCTAGCATTTACACATTAGGTACTTAAACAGAAATTTAGATATATGAACTACGTTTTGTTCCATATCAGGATTTTTTAACTTAATTACCAATAAGCTTATATTTTATCTCTCGACTATTGACTCAGTCTACCTCGTGAAAGAGAAACATGTGTTAGTAGTAATAAAAGGTCTATTTCTAATCTGAAATCCCATTTAAAGCACCAATTAGCTCATTCAATCAATCAAGCTCATTGCATCAATTAAAACAAGCTCTTGCTTCTCTAAAAGCTA
Organism: Cactoblastis cactorum; assembly: GCA_020352625.1. Taxonomy (NCBI): domain Eukaryota; kingdom Metazoa; phylum Arthropoda; class Insecta; order Lepidoptera; family Pyralidae; genus Cactoblastis; species Cactoblastis cactorum. The sequence continues at coordinate 22,153 of JADGIL010014021.1, forward strand.
AATTAGATAAATATTGTTTACGCCACATATCTGTAAATGTTCCTAATTTACGAGTCAAATCAAGAATACACTTGGAACTAATCAGTTTTATTAGGACTGAATGATATTAAATAATTGAGCTTCAGAATGATGTATTTTACGAGGTTGGATGTTGTGTAGCTCTGATGAAACGTTTCGTTTTATACTGTGGTTCAACGGACAAACTCGCGACTAAGAGCGAGCTCTCACAAATTAGTAAAATATGTTTGTTCAACGAAACAAATATATAAAAATAACTCACGTTTATGACTTTTTTTCGTTCAGTAGACTCTAAAATACTTTATATTGAGCGCAATTTTTCCCTTTATCACTAGTATTTAAATAATTTTATCAATTGAATGCCTAGAATAAACGAAGTACTGTAAGATCAACACAAATGATAGCTATTATAAGTAGAATGGAGTTATAGTAAGCATTTATGTATGTCTATTCTACTAAGGAACCCCAAAAACGGGCAATTGGACATGAATGGGCGCCGTTTCAATATTCCGAGATGTATGGGGTCATATGCCATGTGCCATTCATGCCATAGAATTACTTGCCGGCCCTTCGTTTAATATATGTTTATAATTTAGCAAGGTTACTTATGAGACCCATTTATTTGTTATCAAAAATCCCTCGTAAAATATCGGTATTCACCAAAATTTCACAAGGGATTATTAGTTTTAGATTACTTTTGGCGTTCAAAGGGTAAAACGGGACGCTATTACTACGACTTCGCTGTCCGTCCGTTCGTCGGTAATGAATCATGATAGCTGGACATATCTTTAGACAGATGATGCATCTCTGTTCAATAATTGCTATGAAAGTGATATCGAGTGGGCATTTTTAAAGATGTTTTAAGTTATTTATTCTCATTAAGAATTACAAATTCACTTCTTATGAGAACAACATAAATAATTCGAAATATACGTAACAATGCTTTTTTTATTTATTATTTTCAAAAATAAAATAAACATTATCACTTTATACAATCCAGAAACTATGTAGATTTATGTGGGTATATTATTGTATTAAAATTAGCAACAGATTAGGATTCGTGTATTTCATAATCAATAGCAGGGTTCTAACCCCATTACCTTCCGGCTTTAGACGTCCGCTCCGCCGCAATAAAAATGTGTTTTTTAATAAATATTTATCATGCAAAATTATTTTTCTAATTAAAGTATTCATTGGTATACATAATTTATCAAGAAAGTTGTTGTATTCACAACTATAAGAGAGCAAAAACTGCTACAAGTGTGCTGCTATACAATTTATATCAGTAACTGTCGGAGCACCTTGACAACAATTTCCCGTCGTGAACGGCGTGAAAAATAGCCCAACTTGAAAGCTAAGGGAAATATAATAAAACTGGTCAAGCGCGAGTCTTGTTTTTTAATATTTTTAACTTATATCATTTGTTTGGCGGAAAAGCATTGGGTACAATAGCATCACGGGAGATAGTGCATTGGGATAAAATAGGATCATGGGGAAGTTTATGCCCAGCAGTGGACTGTAATAGTCTGATTCTGAATATAATAGAATCTTAGATTTACAAGATGAGATCCATAATGTTTTCACTTTCGATTCAAATCAATTAAAATATAAAAACCAAATTAATTTACAATTCCACAAAAAACTTTGAAGCGGTTTCTGGCTAGCTTATGATATTGTTTTTTTTTAATAGAAATATAATAAATACTCGTAATCGTATGGCTATTATTAACGTTTCTTTTTCGAAGAAGTATCATCTGAAAATAAAAGAGCACAGGAAAGTACATTATTTTGCCAATTAAAATTTACAAATTTGTAACTTTCTTTACATAAAACATTTAAATAAAATAGGTGCCGACCAAACTTTGCACTGCACCAACAATAGCGTCTTTAAGGTGACTTTCAGTCGCGACAAATTTATTCTACAAAACTACATTTTTCCCTGTTTGAGAAAGAAACTTTTGTGGGAAAACTTTGTAATAATTTTCAGAAAATATACCACAGCTGAAGTTTATTTTCCGCCTCTGTAAACATAGTGAATGCGATGATTTTTCTTATGTTTAAATTTAACTTTTGGAATGGCGTTTCCTCGAATAGAGAATATAAACTTATAGACAATGCGCTTTTATAGCATGTATGTAATATGTAAACACGTGAATTAAAAATAAAATTGCTGTTAACAAATAGGAGTGAACAATATTTTTTTATTTTACGGATTTGTTGAGCTTCCGTTTTATTAAATTATAGTATAGAAGCTATATGTATATAGCTATACAGACAGAATATTTTGGCAAAATGTGTGCATTACACATCCATATTTATCTATATATGTATTTATTATAAAAAATATAGTATCGTTGAGTAAGTATCCCATAACACAAGTCTTGAAATTTGGGGCTAACTCAATTTGTGTGATTTGTCCCTTTATATTTATTTATTTATATATCAAATCACATTTATCTGTTACCTATTCTGGACGTTCATTTGCAAGACGAAAGCATATGAAAGAAAAGAACTTTTTTCATCCATTCTCTGCACATTATGATGGTTGAAAGTAGCTGTTAGTCACGTTTGACCTTTGCACAGGAAATAAGCGGAAGCTCATAAAGTAATAAAAAGGTTTCGCTAAGCCCTACCGACTGAGACAAAGCGATGTACGTTGCAGGATGTTTGAAAATTCATTATGTTTAATTAATATGACCTTTAGTATAACTTAAAACTCAAAAAATTAACTAAAAATAAGGCTTAACTTTTGGGTCGAATTAAATTGTATTAATTGTCACAATACGAAAATATCTTACTTAAGTTTTGCTGAAAGGTACACTGAGTCGAATATACATATTTTGGATGATTACATACACGCTCTTCCGTTCGAAATTTCCCACGGTTGAGACCCAAGGCTCTAGTTTCGCTTTTTCTATTGAAAAATATTATAAATATTTAAAAAATATATTTAATTGGAAGAACATACAGTCTTATATAACAAAAAATTACTAAATATAGAACTAGGACGGACGCTAACGCTGTAGGACGCTCACACATCCTATATGTATGGAAATCCGTTTATTCTTTATTTCATGTTTATTTTTAATATATCTATATGTGTGTGTTTTCTATAAATAAAAATAAATCTAAATACAAACCACTTACCAAATACATATTATCGTAAAAGCTTGTCTATTAAACGTATGTAGATGCTATGTTGTATATAAGAAAAAGAGGAAATAGATAATTTACCTTTCAATTTTGTCGTAGCTTAGGTTTATATATTGTTCCCCTTATTAAATGGATTTAAAAAGTTAAAAAAGTATATAATTTCATCTTTGTATAAGAAGCACTGTTTTTGCTAATTTACTGTTGGTATAAAGTAAACCACCGTATAATCTACTCGAGCATAGTTAGGTCTCAAGATTTATGCGGCAACTTGTTTAAATACTAAGATTTTCCTCGCGCTGAGGTTTCACTCACAAAACACTAAATAAAGTCAACCATTCAAAGACTAGTTTTAATGTTTAAGACCCGTTATTCTATTTCCATGATAAGCCTAAGAATTTTAAGTGGCCCATAGACATTTGGCATGACTTAACTACATACTACTGCCATCTAGCAACCGTACCTAATACATACTTATGAAATGTGAACTGAAATATTAACTTAGTGATTCGTTAAAAACTGTTAAAGGAATTTAAAAAAAAATTATGTCCATATTTTTCATTTACTCAAACAATTAATTCACTATCTTTCATCTCGCGCACCGCCATCGATAACATTTTATCACACAATGGAATAACGCGTCATCTCGTTCATATTTATTACCTAGAAAGGGACAGTGATAGCGTAGCAAGATAACGAGGTACTCTTTATCAAAAATATAAGACTAACATTTACTACTAATGAAGCCATCTCGTAGCCAAAATAATATGCTACTTGTTGGAATGTCATTATAATATTTTGCCGTTGTAGGGTTCCATACCAAGAAGGTAAAACACGATCCTTTTATTAAGATTCTGCTGTCCGTCTGTCTATGTTTCTGTCGTTGTATCTCATGAGTCATGGTTACCAGACTGTTGAATTTTTTACATGTGATATATTTCTGTTGCCACTATAACAAGTAATGCTAAAAACAGAATAAATAAGAAAATGGGCTTCCATACAACAAATATGATCACGGTTTTTTATAAATAATGGTACGGAATTCTTTGTGTGAGACCGGTTTTTATTGATTATTTGTTAACTTTTTGCTAATTTCAGTAAAAACAATTATCGGGCCGTTTAAACGTTTTAAGCCGAACAGATTAGTTTCGATGAATATTAACGAACGGCCGACAGTACATGAACCCAAATAATTGCAAATTTTACGTTTCTACCACGCGTAGAGGTCAATGGAGCGTAGTTAACTTGCTGTTGACTGTGTTTTGAGTAATATCTCATAATTCCGGCACAAGAAACATAGGGCTCCCTTAAGATGAAATAATTTTCGAGGCTTTTTAAAAATTGGTAAATTAAGTAATATTAATTTTTTCGTAACACTTTTTATAGTTATGGTCAACAGTTAAAGTGAAAACCTGCCAACTGACAAACCTGTTCTAGTATTATATGTATAAGACATCGTCCAATTAGAGTTTTATTATATGTTTGTCTGTTCATAAAAGATATTAAAAAGAAAATAACACGAGGAGTCCTTCCAGAGTCCATAGAAATCAAAACTTTGTTTTTATATTATTCTATCTGTATTTTTAAAACCGCAACACCAAAAAAAATACATACACTTGGTCAAATTCATAGTTGTATCGTAGTTCCAAGTAAAAATCTAATGTAGTTTTCATCTTGATACCCCGCTTAAAAGCAGAAATATAATAATTTAAGCGCGGACGAAGCTGCGGGCTCATGCTTCTAGATAAGTCGTCCTTCGAGTAGTCTCAAATATCAGCATATCTGCGTTGGTAAACAGGCTTGCGGCCCTTTTCATGGAATTAGTACTTTTTTCACATGGTAATTAAAAGTTTTCAATATATAAATATTGGTAAAATTCTTTAATATTCTGCCGCACCCAAAGTATTAACAAACTTGTATAACTATAATATTTTAAAAGTCTAATCTTATAATTCCAGTCGGAGATAGTTGAAAGTAATATCCATTTATCTAAATAATAATATAGAGGTTTTATTCATGCAGATGGCAAATGGCCGCTTGAAGGCGATATATATGGCGGGAGCTTACTGCAAAATGATAATGAGTTTTATATTTATCGTTCTTACTTGAGCTTTCAACTTGCCCAAACATTTCTAGTGAAATTCTTGATTTTCATAATAGTTTTATACCAGAAATTTAAGGCCCATTTATAACTAAGTGCCAATTTTATTTTGGTTTGATTTATATGTATGGGATAGTACTGGTGTTTAATTAAAGTGTAGTTTTAGCCGGAGGCCGAATGTCCCTGCTCTCACCATTTGGGGAGCGCGGGAGCTTTTTAAAGGCCGGCAATCCTTCTTTGACCTCGCGGGTGATGCAGTTGTCTATGGGCGGCGAAGATTACTTAAAATCACGAGACCCGCCTGCTCGTTTGCCTCCCTCTTACATAAGAAAAAAGTTTACATGACGTTATAAATTAAATAAAGAAAATTCTTCGACCCTGTCAGGCACAACATTTGAAAAAATTATATATGTACTAATGTTAAATAAATAGACAACACAAAGCTACTCAACAGGTGCCAGGTTCGATAGTTCCTCTTCAGAGTTTTATTACGGTTCTTGTTACAATTATTCTTATTCATTATTCTTCTAATATTCATATTAAAATAAAAACAGCCATTTCACAGAATAGCTTAATCAGCTCCTGTGTTCCATTTTTTACTCCCGTCCTAATAGGTTAATCTTGCTTACTTACGATTCAAGTCTCAAACTACCAGTGTCTCCCTTCTCAAGTTTCCATAAGGTATTTTGGTACTCATTGAGAAAACAAGTTTTTTATAATTAATTTTAGGCACAAGCTTTTATCATCACCAGGATCATTTCTAGCGTTACATGCGTGACAAAAATTGCGGAGGTCACGCTCGTCATAATAATGCATTGTCACGACTGAAAGATAGATGCCAAACAGCACAATCGGACAGTGGGAAGTGGGTGAAATTTAGCTTGCAAGATTTAATTACAGAAAGTGGGACAGGTGTAAATAAATAAAATCGTGTAAAAATAACATTTTGTCTATTAACAAAGATATTCACCTCAGTTCATATTTGATAGGTCGTAGGTTCTAATTTTACAGCTTAACAACTATAAATTTTTTGAATACCAGCTTCAATGGCAGCCATTTTGAACTTACAATAAAGTTAACTTTATATATTGTATTTTCTTCAATACTGAAGGTATATTTCTTTCAGCTGAATCGTACACAGAATTGCCTAAAAGTAGACTTGTATTATTTGATAGTAATAAATAGTAATACTCATAAGTAATAACACACTACCATGGGACGTTTAAAAAAGCTTTTTAAGAGCATCGCTCTTTGCAGATTTACTTAAATCTAACTCAATTAGCTCAGATTTGAGCGAAAAAGTTCAAATTTTCTTAGCCTTCCTAAAATTACGTCACGTTTCATCGGGTCGTCGGTAGACGCAGTGCTACGCCGCTCGTAGCAGTGGCTACGAACGCGCCAACCGCGCCACTCGTTGCGTGCTACGAACTACGGGCTACGAAATCGCGTCTACGAGTTAGAACGATGTGAAATGTTAAAATTTAATTTGTGCGTATAAGTGGTTTGTATATATTGATAACTGTGAAATTGAATAAAGTAAATTTTTATTAATATAAAGTGTACAAGATGAATTTTAAAATAAAATTTCGTCATAGTAGAATTGTAATTTTTTCACTTAAAGGTTTTGCTTTGGGTGTCATCGCATTTCATCGCAAACAATCCTGTTGAATATTGAAACGACTTCGAAAAAAGGAGGTCCTGAGTTTGACTTGTATGTCTGTTTGTCCGCGATTATCTCTATTAGCCTTTGGCTAAACTGATTTATAGGAAATTTGTATTTTAAGCGATTTCAAAAAAGGAGGTTAATTGAATGGGGTGCCTTTTGCAAAAAATTTTGAAAATGATGTTGCAAAATTTTATGTTAACTCGTATTTAAAGAAACACACTTTATTTTCTAGCTATAAAAAAAATAGTTTCTACTTATATTTAAATGTTTTTTAATATACATTGATAAAAATGAGAGGAAATACATAAATGTATAATACTATGTTAAAATATCTCTCAGAATCATTCAAATAGGCTTCGTTGTCGGGTGTTGAGCGCTGATATCTAAAAATCCATTCGCCAATACCTTGCCTCAATAGACATCGCAATATTCAGATGCCGACTTTCAAAGATTCCTTTAGGAACGACCTTGATCAATTGAGGGTTCCTTCTATATAGCGAGGATGTTTTTATTTGCTGAAGATAAAAGACTTGTTTGAATTCAGTATTGTAAATGTTATGTAGGACGACCTCTGTGGCGTAGTAGCATGCCTGTTTGCTAACTTAGGAGTTCCTACGTTCGATCTTCGGCCAGGTCAACATATAATATAATCTTTTTAATTAAATTAGCTGAATGATCTGGTTCTTGTTATAAAATTTAGAATCATTAATGTAGTATCCCATGATAGTTCTCTCGACCTTTTCTCAGAATGTGTGTGATTTATCCGTATATTTTTATTTTTTATGCTATTTCGTTAAAGCATCAATAGTAAGTAGTTTGAAAAAGTTTGGACGAGAAAATAGAATGTTTTGTTTCATAAATGCTTATGTTGATCTAGGATCCTGATAAATCAATTTCTATAGACGTTATTATACATACATATATATTTACCAATATATTTTTTTTAACTGCATATAACCACTGTTTTATCGCGTATCAAATATAGCTGTTATCTTTATTATTTTTCATTATCAAGTCTACGCCTTGTTTTTATTTATTAATGCTTTTAATAACTTCTTAATGGTAAATCAAATCGATGGACAAAATTATTTCGCAAAAAGACATTAATATTGTCACTATCTCAAAGACTCATGACACGCAATTTTATAAAATATAAAATTGAATCGTTTTAAAAAATAATTGATAATATTTATGTTACAAGAGCTGCTGGTCGCTAAGAATTACTAAGAAAAAAAATATTTTGAAAATTATTGTGAATCGTCTTTTGTTTTTTTTTTCGTGTGGATAAATTGCGCATAATTTAATAAGGATTTCGGTTTGGTGCGTTTGTTATAATTTTTATTTATAATATATCTCCTTAGTTTCACTATCACGTTTATTTGATTATAAAAACCCGTTTCAACCCTATTCACACATGACAAAGTGCAAAACTAGAGTTGTGAAAAACAGACAGTAAAAGTGGACTTATCTCGGCTGGCCGGCAAGGCTATAAAATGTGACGTGGAAGATGGGCGAGGGCGCCGCCGGCGTGTTCTTCACTGCGGGCGTGAACGGCAACGGTTACCGGCTGTCTCCACTGGGCATACAAACTTTACAGACTTTTCTGAGGGAACATGGGGCCGACTGCGTGCGCCAGTTTATGCAGGTCAGATCTGAAACAAATTTATTATTGCGTACAGATACTTGCCATTAGATAGCGGTTTTGTAAAAATCGCAGGTCCCTTCAGACGAATACAGAATTAAACACATTTAATAATAAATTGCCAATGTCCAAAAAGACACCTGAATATTTTTCTGGTAGTAGCAATAACATTTCTGATTGTCATGAAATATGTCAGATTATTTAGGTCTACGAATTAATATTTCAAAAAAACATGATTGTAATTTCTCAAACAATAACAGAACTACCCTTGCCTACTATTTAATATGTCAACATCTTTGTCAACGGGAATGTCCTATGCCTTATAGGTTTTCTTGACAGATGGACAACAAAGTAATCCTATAAGGGATCCGTTTTTTTTTTTGTTGTGTGGAACTCTAAAAAGGATATTGGCGACATCGCTGCATTAACTAAAGCGTCTAGTAAGCTCTCGGTGGACGGTTTAATACTAAAAGCCTAGTCTGCTAAATCTACCGTCATGTTCGCTACAGCAGGCTCTAATTCCAGCAGTCTTCGGCTTTGAGTGGCCGGCCCCAACGGCTTTATGTTAATCTTGTACACTGTCACGTTATAGTACTCTGTAGAAAGGTAAAAGACGTGATTTTTTTTATGTAAGAGGGAGACAAACGAGTAGGCGGGTCACGTGATGTTAAGCGATCACCGCCGCCCATAGACATCTTCAACACCCGCGGGGTCACANNCCTTTAAAAAGCTCCCGCCCTCAGTAGTTTACGTAGCGATACTTGACATGAAATTATATGCATAGAAATGAACTTATTTCCTCTATTCCTATAACGTTCATGTCGTTCAAATATAAAAGGACCATTTTTTAACAAAGCAACCTAATATTATACGAACTTATTATTTCAAATTTGAATTCTGGAATTATTCCGCTCGGCTGCGAGGCCATTTGCTTAAAAGGAAACGTAGAGTCGTGTTGACGGGGACCAACTATAAATTAGACATCAAAGGCTAGAATTAAATGGAGAGCCATAATCGGGGCGCGAAAGCACCGAATTTTAGATATTTCCAACTCGATAGATACGATTTTCACAAAGTTATCGGACGGATCGTGATTTAAAGTTTGTTTGAAAGTTACACGTGAACAGTGATTTGTAGAGATTATGTTTGAACTTTTTAACCGACTTCAAAAAGGAGGTGGTTCTCAATTCGGATAGTTTTTTTTTTTTTATGTATGTAAATCGATTACGCCGACGTTTCTGGTCCGATTTACGTAATTCTTTTTTTATTCTACGCAGAATTTTT
>JADGIL010014024.1:0-13232 GCA_020352625.1 Cactoblastis cactorum
GCCTTTCCGTTACACCTTGTATAGGCATCTAATCAACCAGCATAGAGCTGCCCATTCCTATAAATAAGAGTTGCAAAAGCATTTATGTGCTCATTTGAATTAAAAATAAAATTGTATCACATTCTGGACGCTGTGACCTGTTGCTTATACTCAATGTAAGTGACGTAATTTATACCACCATAACATAATTTTAACACCAACAAAATTCATAGTTGTTTAGACACTAGAATATTCAGAATGCATTTTCTATGAAGTACGTTATTATTAAACAGCAGATTAAGATAACACTAATTAGTAGAAATACAAATTGATTTATTATGCCTTCTTAAAAATTCGAGTATATTCTGTACTTTAAATATATGCAAACATTCCGAAGTTTCTGTTTTCGAATACAAGCGCGGACATAACATTCGTATCTAACTCACAGCTATTCGTTGTGGTTCTGCGTGTTATTTTATCCTGTGTGTATAAGCTTAACGTTTATGAGAATTTTAAAATGCATGTATTAACTCAAGTTCGAAAAGGTACACAACGAGAACATGTATTTGAGTTTTTAGTCAAGAAAATAATTTTGATACTTTGTGTCATAAAATGCAAAGTAATATCATTATGGTACTTAAATTGAATCAATTACTGTTTTTTATTGTGAATATGGTTTTGTTATAATAGAAATAAAATAGTACCTTTTAGCTCAAGCATCAAAACTTCGTAATAATCACTGATACCCAGCTACAAAATACCAAATGACTTATACAGCAATTACGCAGGTATTTGATGAGTATTAGTTTGTTTTATTTTTGGTTTTGTTCACTAAACTTTCATATAAACCAATACTATGTATTGTCTTTTTAAATTATTTTTACACTTACATATATCAATATATGAATGTTGATTTATGATACAAGGATCATACAAATGCATTCGAACATTTTACAATAGTAAAAGTAAATGAACATAACAATAGTATTGTTTTGATCTAGCTTAAAAATACAAATATGATCTAATTATATAAAAACATGATTTAAAAATATACAAAATTTCCGCTACGAAATTTTTTCCAATGAAAAGGATGAAAATTTACGGCATTGCTGTGCATTAATTTACAAAGTCATTATAGTAATATACATAAATACATAGACATTATATTATTTTATATAACATGATTGACTACAGCACCCCATATATTGTCCAACTACTGCCGCTGTAGTGGGGTGTTTGTAAAATATTATACATTTTCATACACAATTCCACAGCTCACTTCGCGCACCATTATTATAAAAATAAATATAGATGCTCCTAAACTAACATTAAAAATTTATCTTGGCATGTGTTCTCTGCACATCTGAAAATAAATGCAAAAATAATCCATATTTATTATAAATGGTAAAGTGTGTTTGTTTGTTTTTTTATTGTCCCACAGGAACCCGACAATTTACCGGGACAAAATATATGGGAAAGCGCGTTTGTTTTTTAAATTATCCCACACGAACCCGACAATTTACCGGGATAAAATATATCTAAGATGTTAGCCCGGTATGTAAGGTAATTAGGTAAGTAATTCGGTCCAGTGGATTTTGCGTGATCAAAATTCAGACAGACAAACATTTCCAAAACTGTAGATTCGCTATCGGATATACAGATAACTAAGTATATTCTACAAAGAATTTGCAAAAAATATCCAATATACAAATTTTGCTCTTCTGAAAAAGGCAAGCCTATTGCGTTTGTCCGTCTTTCACGTCAAAACGGAGCAACAGATTAGTGTGATTTGTTATGTCGAGATAGTTGAAGGGCTGGAGTGGCATACACTACTTTTTGTCTTATTCTATTTACCTACCCCGAATTTGACCCGAGCGAAGCCGCGAGCAAAAGCTAAATTCTTACCCTGATATTGACTTTGCCATTCTTATTATTAAAATAACATAACTAAAATAAGCATCTAATATTTTATTTTACTTTTTTTGAATTTGGGAGTAGAATTAATAAATTTGTAACACAAGGAACAAACTTACCGCAGTTGAGCAGGAGAGTGGTGAATAGTTCGTCTGTGAGTTTGGAGAGCCAGGGAAAGTAGTCATTGGCGGGGGCGGAGGGGGATGGGTTGCAAGAGGAGAGACGGGAGGCATGGTGTTGCCACCGGCGGCAGCGTTGCTCGGGCTCCCCGTCGTTGACAGCCGAGAGAAAGCCGCAAGGGCGTCTGGGAAGTTGGGCGGAGTAGCCGGAGTATTACATGGTGTCATCAACTGCTGGAAAAATAAAGTTATTATTTACTACATATCATAAAACAAAATCGCTTCTCTCGGTCTGACCCTACGTAAGCATGTATGCTTAGATCTTTAAAACTACGTAACGGATTCCGATGGATTTTTAATAGATAAGAGTGATTTAAGAGGAAAGTTAAATCACTCTGAAAAAAACACTGATAAAAGAGGTTTCTAATGTGATGTCAATAAAAAATAAATCTTTTTGCACTTACATAAGTTCGACGGTATATGTCTATCTCTTAGAAATAATCCACAATGAACACTTTATATCCTTAATTTTTACCCGACTGCGGCAGAAGAAGGGTTATGTTTTTCGGGCGTATATTTCTATGTTCACTCCTAGGGCCTAAACGGCTTGAAGGATTTATACATATGAGGTATCATTGGATTCGTGCAAATAACAGTGGGTACATAAAAAATGCAAAATGGTGACTTTATAACGTCATAAAGTAAGAATGACAATTTTTTCCCCTCCAAACCCATTGAGTGGGGTATCAAAATGAAGGCCTTTCCATGGCGATTCTAAATATATACATATCTTGGTGTTTTTATTAGACTTTTCATACTAAAAGTCAAAAATAATTATTTAAAAAAATCAAAATACCCGACTGCAAATGCTAATGACTATCTAAAAAGGGAAAAACAAGCTTTACAATTTAGTTAAATCGTATGCAATACACAATGTATATATTTTAAATAATTGCAGGCGGGACAAATTAGTAGATACAACGATGTATTGTAGATTTGTTTGTCCCGCTTGCAATTATTTACAATATACATTGTGTATTGTATACGTAAATCGTAACTAAATTATAAAGCTTGTTTTCCCCCTTTTTAGTTAGTCATTAGCATAGTCAGGTATATATTTTTTTTTAAATAATTATTTTTATTAAAGTCCATGTCTAATAGTTACCTGGCGATAATGTGGTGCCGTAATTCCATTGGCTCCAGCTGGTATTGCAACTTCTTGGAAGAATATAGATAGTGCCGTCTGAAAATAATAATAAAACTTTGTCAATATATATGTACATGCAGGTACATAATTCAATAACAAAGGGTTATAAAGATTTTGGCCAACTACTTGATTTTTTAAAATTTAAATAACTATTAATCCTTTAAAATATTGGTAGCTAACATCAATACCAACAGAAAATTAATCATAGTCTGACTAGTGCGTCATATAATAGGGTACACCACAAGAAAAATATTGATTAACTACATTTTTATCTTTCGTTTCTTTATGGGTAGAAAGGGGTCGAAAAGAACCGAGTCAACAAATTCATTGTCACAGAAATGAAACCAAAATAGCTATGAATATGATATTTGGATAGACGAGTGATTTTACTACATACATAATACTCATACATAAAAGGTCTTTTTATATTCAACCCCTAAATAAAAAAAGGGCAGGGCAAAGTTCGTATAAACAAAAAAACCCGATCACCTTGAAAGGGTCTAGCAGGTTAAGCATGTGAAAACTGCACTGGCTCCTAATGAAAGGTTCTTACCATGGTTTGATTGCTTCATCTAAAATAGCAATACAGTGAATTTCATACCTCTAACCCTTCTAGTAACGAAATAATTAGGGTTACAGAAATTTTTTTTTTCTTTTTCTATTGAAGATATTGTTATGAAATTTAAACTGTACCTACCTGTCCATGGACTACTTATCGACGCTAGAATGCAATCCTGTGATATCTCTAAAAATGAGTTTTTTTGTTGCCTTCTTGGATATACAAAAAAATACTGTATCAGTCTGGGTCTCAATTTTTTATGTTTTTTTTAATTTATTTAACAACGTTGAATTTTCGTAAAGAAAAATCTAAATGTATGCGTGGAGTATTTTTTTATTAATGCAAGAAGTTAGTGGGGAAGAAACGCATTTTTCGAGATACACAAGATTGCTTTCTAGCGTCGATATAATATATATTTTTTAGAATTTTTGCGATATTGGAAATGGTAAAAAACGAAAAGTATATTTTTTGAGGGTGGAGATACCCTAACCCTAAGGTGGACTAACTCCTGAATTGACACCTACCAAAAAAAAAATATATTATTGGTTCATTCATTCTATTATATGTTAAAGTTACAAAAGAATCGAATTAGTGGACCATAGTTCAAAAAAATAACATCAATTCAAGATTATGTAGCAAATTATTACTAAAAGCTATAAAAACACCCATGACTTATGTAAATCTCATCACAAATGTGTTTTTATGACTTTAAAATCGTTAAAAAATTATTTTTTTTCCCTTATATTTTTATATACCTACAAGTGCTTCTATTTTCTTAATTTCTTTCGGCAAACTTTCATAGGATAGTGACAAAATTCTGTCATATTTGTATGAATTATTTCTTAAGTTTACGCGGATATTAGACATTGAAATGAAACAAATTTAGCGGATTTTATCGCGGTTTAATCACTACATACAAAGGGATTTTATACTGTTTTAAGTTCACTATGTGTAACTATTTATTGAGCTCCAAAGTTTCAGATACTTTACAGCATCCATCTTCACGGAAGACTGAGGTGGGGTGGTCTCTAAGCTTCACAAGTGTGGGTTATTACAATCTACCTTCTGTTTTGAAAATTAATTATGTGTCGTTCCGAATCACACAATATATTCACATATTGTGTGAATCGGAATTGGGGTGTGTGTGTGTTGTGTGTCTGAGTATTTGATAAAAATTTAAACTTGATATCTCCACGCATTCACAAAGTGATCCTATAAGAGTTCTGTTACCACCTCCCTAAAAATGACGCGAGCGAATACGCGGGCAACAGCTTGTATTTAATAAAATACATAATGTTTTGTATTTACTTCCAATAACATTGAAATGTATTATTTTTTACAGAAAAATTTAAAAAAGTATAGTATACTTATTATACAAAGTTGTGCAGGCAGATATAAACCAATTTTGTAAGAATAATTAAGTTAATGTATGCTGTAGATATCAGTTTTCATCAAATATAAACCATACTTTCTTTTTCTTGTGCCATTTGCTGAAAATATATACCTTATAATTGATAAAACATTATAATTTAATTACACTTTGGTATTCACACCTGCAAATGTTTACAAAACATAAATATATAGGTTAAATTGACAGATATATGTTATCTAAAAATAGCCATTAAACTTTTTAGGTTATGTTATTTAAATCACAATAAAAACAATAGAACTAACATCATTCACTCCTAAGAATATCACAATTAACTTGACATAATATCGAAATGTTATCACAAGCTACCACAATTTTTTACAGATATTGCGTATTAAGTCATCAATCGTACATTGGTACGTAGATCGAATATAGTATTATTTATGCAAATGAAAGCGTAAATAATAACATAAAACTGAAATTAAATATTATTCGAACACTTTTCTTCTTTGATAATTAACGGTATCAAACGAGGAAGTACATAGGTACATGCCAGCTACTTATCAATCCAAGACTCGAGGCTATTACAAAACACTAAATAAAGCAGCCATTTCATGATTACTGTTTGTTTACATATAAATGAAATTTACCTCAAATTGCCAATGAGCAGCTTGTAATAATTGTCTAGCTTGTTCATGAGCACATCCTGCTGCTAAAACGAATTGATTTATCATAACTTGCTCCCGTAAAGCTGAATCCATTGTAATAATAACTATAAATAATCAAAGAGGTCTACCGACTGAGCAAGAGTTATCAAGGCAAACAAGCGAGCCAATGTAATATTTTGTATCCTTATCCTCTTCTATCTGTCAATCAGTCAAATTCGAACGTAGCGCTGGTAGTGCGTTCAAAATTGAAATACGTAGGTATTTCTAACACTTGATGAGCGCTTTACACACCATCGTGATGCGCGCTCAATACCACAAAGACATTACTGCTGTAGTATTTATGATAAAGTAGTAACATTAATTTGAAGCTTCATATGTTCATAGTTATAAAAAAAAACTGATTTATTAATTAGATTTATTGAATATATGTACAAATAACAAGTCAAAATATATCAATGAAATATGGAACACATCCTTAGATCATTTACTAATGGATAAGTTACGCAGTTAAATCTTCCTACATAAATATCTGCTGAATTTGGTGCCACGGGAACGATTTTACTACATTAAAAGAAAACACGTATTGACAAACAAAATTGTATCGTTACGAACCCACACTAATATGAAATTGGACACACTAATATTACGCACACTATTATACCACACATTGAAAGAAATGTGTAAATACACGTAATAATACGCTGCAATTCCTATGAATGGAACTAGTATTGATATATCGATATTTAAAATATATTAAATTATTTAAAGCTCGTGTAATTTTTTTGATAAAATTAGCATATAGCGTGTAAGGTCATGCGTAGAATGAAAAAACACAAATGAAGAATTTAAAACTTATCCTAATAAATTTTCTATTACAAAAATAGTCTTTCTCATCAGAGCGTTGCATTCACAGCAGGTATTTTTAAATCTGAAAAATGAATAAATAAACACACCAAAATACATGTATATAAATATACTAGTTGATTTACTCTATCTCTCCTTCTGCGTAAATTTATTAGTACTTGCTGATAATATAGTTTATTGTAATTAAATAATAAAAAATTGGTTCAGAAATTTCAGACCACTATTTATAAAACCCAACCTAATAAAAGTCTAAAATTGTGGAAAATAAATATATATATAGGGGTAAATCACACGAATTGAGTTAGCCCCAAACTAAGTTCGAAACATGTATTATGGGATACTAACTTAACGATACTATATTTTATAATAAATACATATACATATTTTACAATAAATATATATAGATCAACATCTAAGACCCAGGCCAGTCAGAAAAATGTCATTTTCCATCATTCGATCGATCGATCGAACCCGGGACCTCCTGAGTAGAAGTCAAGTACATAAACAGTTACACCACGGAGGTTGTCATATATTTTGAAACCATTAATACATTAAATAAGTAAATAAATGAAAACCGACTGCTTATTGGGCGCATAGTGATTGAAAATATGCTATATTTAATTTTTATCGACAATAGTGATTACACACATCACTTAAAAAGTTGTAAAAATTTTATGAGGGTCACAGTTTTATCGTAAAACAGTTGAATACGAAATTGTTGCGAGAATAAACTCTAACACTAAAAAGTTATGGGGGATTATTGCCAAAACACAAAATTGTAGTTTCGTGAAAATGTTTATAGTCTCGTGACAAAATCGGAAACAAGTATGACACGATTATATTCTCTGTAATCGATATAAAACGATATACGATGTTTTTAACGAATTAAATTTAAATATAAATAAAGAGAAATAAATTAAAAAAAATACTTATGAATGAAAGGTTATTCCATCTTATTGGTGATTAGCTGTGTTTGATTTGTTTTTGCACGAGTTAACCGCGAAAAGCTTTTTTTAGAGAGCTTGCTTTACCGAATCAAGTTCTGGTAAACATCGATTACGGAAAATAATTCTTATGAACGTTTAAGATATCTTACACCTTTTTCAGAGGGGAACGCGCATGTAAGGCTAATCAATGAATATATGATCTAAGAACACTACACACTACACTACTACTACACTACTACACATATCACTATTTTTGTGGGCCATAACCTATGGGCCTATATGGATTTACCTAAGGAAGATTTTCTTAGAACATTTACCTAAATGCTCTAAGGGTAGATTTCGATATGCAAATTGTTTTTAATTTAATCCTATTAAAGAGATAAAAATTACCATAGTTATACTAAAGTGCCAAATTAATAAATGCGCAATCAAAATGTTGTAGAACAGATTATGAAGCTGACACTTAAAAAATAAATGGGAATCTAACGCCTGACTCAAAGTTACTAAACAAGTATTCATACTTTTATGTATAGTTGCATGCATGGTTGCATGTATGTACATAATCCTTGCAACCATGCATGCAACTTAATATACTTCAAAATGTGTTTCCCTTATAAGTGTTTCCTTTCTGAACATGATCTGAACAAAATTCAAAAATGTCACACTGTCAATGTCAAAGGTAGGTATTAGGAATGTGAATGTGATCGATACGATAATAACATAGCTATATAATATTTAATAAACTAGATAATATTCCCAAGAAATATTTGAATAATCCGAATCACAAGCTTTTATTTTCACATTATTTTAAACAAGACCTTAGTATACAGTTGCTGGGCGATTTTGATGCGGAATAAAATCTAACCACTGTTGTCAAGCATCTAGACGAAAAAGCAATAATGAACTACGACAGAATTAATTTTTGGAGCATTCTTGTGTCTATTACCATTTTCATTTGTAATTGTTATGGATATAGTCATGAAAATTTTGACGAAGGTCAAGAATATGTGGAAGGAGAATGGTCAAGGATTAAAAGATCGATTGATGTGAATATAAGCTCTAGTGAAGCAATTCCTCCTGATGTTGGCAAATTGCTCAGTTCATCTACTGAAGCATTCGACATAGGTTCTTCGAATAATATCTCAATAACAAATATTCCAGTAAATGTTTCAACATCGCCTCTACCCAATGCTACAATACCCAGCCCCTCCGACTCTGCACCTTTGCCAGCTAAAGGTTCTGCTGAAGATGAACATAATAGTTCAATGGCCATATTTTTTGTGTTATGTATTCTCGCTTTGGGAATCCTTTTAATTCATCTGATGTTACAAACTGGCTTCTCATATCTTCCTGAGAGTGTTGTCATTGTGTTCCTTGGAGCACTGATTGGTATGTTAATTAATGTTATGTCTATAAAGAACATAGCAAACTGGAGGAAAGAGGAAGCATTTTCCCCCACAGCTTTCTTTCTTGTTCTTTTGCCACCAATTATATTTGAGTCTGGGTATAATCTTCATAAAGGTAACTTTTTCCAGAATATTGGATCTATTTTACTTTTCGCAATAGTGGGTACTGCTATTTCTGCATTTGTTATTGGGGCAGGTATATATTTATTAGGATTAGCTCAAGTTGTGTACAAATTGAGTTTTGTTGAGTCATTTGCGTTTGGGTCTCTGATATCTGCAGTGGACCCTGTAGCCACAGTAGCCATCTTTCATGCTTTGGATGTAGATCCAGTATTGAACATGTTGGTCTTTGGTGAGAGTATTCTTAATGATGCTGTAGCTATTGTCCTTACCACTGCTGTTTTGGATTCAAATGGTCCAGATATGTCTAAAGGAGAAGCCATACTTTCTGCTATAAACCGTTTCTGGCTGATGTTCTTTGCTTCTGCTGGTATCGGAGTTCTCTTTGCGCTGGTCAGTGCACTTTTATTGAAGCATGTTGACTTAAGAAAAAATCCGTCATTGGAATTTGGTATGATGCTGGTGTTTACTTATGCACCATATGTACTTGCCGAAGGAATTCATTTATCAGGTAATTGTTTCAAGAAACTTAAAACTATAATTTGCAAACTTATATTTTTGCTCCCTCAGTGATTTCTTGATTTTATACTATATAGCATTAAATTTAGTCTAAAATTTTTTTGAACTTTAATAAAAAAGGGTTTCTGTATGTATGTTTTTTCTTGTTGTTTTCAGGTATAATGGCAATTTTGTTTTGTGGCATAGTTATGTCACATTACACTCATTTCAATTTATCCACTGTGACCCAAGTTACAATGCAACAGACGATGAGGACTTTAGCCTTTATTGCTGAAACCTGTGTCTTTGCTTATTTGGGATTGGCAATATTCAGGCAAGATGACTTTCCATTACTTGGCATTCTTGCTGAATGTTTCATTATATAAATAATGTCAAAAAATTATCTTATACTCGACGCCATCTGCATGTTACTATTATTGTCAACTAGCTTTTGCCCGCGGCTTCATTCGCGTGAAATTTGGCCTATGCCCTATTTGTATATTACTGTAAAGTTTTAACTGTATGTATGTATCTATGGATGAATGTATAGTTGTTAGTCTCACGAAAAAATCTATTGGACAAATTTGGATAAAACTTAACAGTAATACAGGTTATATATAAAAATAACATATAGTCTATAGAACAAACTACACTCGAGTGAATCCGAGGGCAAAATCTAGTTTATAATACTAGTACCTAGGATTGAACAAAAAATTCTAATATGTATAAAATACAATGCATAGAGAACACAACTAACAACGACGTATGCTCGCATTCGGGACGCGCATTCGGCGCGGGCTAAAAGATAATGTGTGCCGTGTTCAACAATACCTACCTAAAAATAATTTTGAATGCTTAATTTTTAAGTTCACAATATTTCAGGAACTATAAATCCAATTACCTAATGCACTGTAAATTTTCTTGATGATGAAATTACTTTTAATCATAGAGATTAATATGCATGTCTGGTAATAATTCTTAAAATACATTTGTTTAGAATTATTCAAGACAAATAAATCATACAGATACGTTGGAATCTTTTTGTGTAACTCCAACAGTTTAGTCAGCGTACGCCAAGATAGCTCTCAGAGGGCACATTTTTTTCCGACTTAATTTGCATGAGTCCTTATGTTATGGCTAAAATTAAAATAAAATTGTATCCTATATGTTATTCTGATGTATAACCTGTGTTTATAATTAGTAGGATAACTTAGGTCCTAGGCGGTGTATCAAGATGAAACCTTATTAAACTTTATTTTAAGTTAACTTTTTTTTTATGGCAGAGGGGGGCAAACGAGCAGGCGGGGCACGTGATGTTAAGTAACCATCGCCGCCCATAGACACCCGCAACACGCGGGGGGTCACGAAACTTAACTTTCTATGATCCAACTGTAAAAAAATACATTAAATTTTTGTGTGATGTGACATAAAAACTTTGTTTTAAGAAAATTGAATGTACAAAGTTTTGCGATATAAATATATGTATTAATTAGTGTGTGTAACGATTAAATTACATTTAAAATAATAGTAAAAAAATCTTTGTTTCTTTTTTAGCTTTAAACATAGAGTGGAACCTGCGCTTGTTGTCTGGAGCATAGTGATGTGCTTGCTTGGAAGAGCTGCAAATATTTTCCCTCTCGCACTCCTATGTAACAAATTTCGAGAACATAAGATTACAAAAAAGATGATGTTCATCATGTGGTTCAGTGGTGAGTGAAAATATTGAAATTGATTAAATTATTCTAATGAGAGTACCATTAATTTTCTGATACATACATACATATATATGGATTGGAATTCCCCCTTCGTTGTTGTTCCCGAATTAATTCAATACAGGTAATTTCCAAGGTAGGAGTGAATAGGCGTTACTTGAGTTTGCGTGCTCCACTTTAAACTTCATCATTGCTTCCCATCAGGCGGAAACACACTCAATTAAGAAAAAAAAAAAAAAACACTTTTCATACATGAAATGGTATGGTATGGTAGATGACAGTATTTAAATACTAGATAATAATGTTTGACAGCAGAACAAAGGAGTTTTCACTAAATAATACGACACTACATTTCCTCCATCTATTGAACATGGCATCTATTTTTTAAACTTACATCTCTAAAGAAAATGTAGCAATGGAGTTTATTTGCCACTTTTTTTCTATTTGCGCTTTGGAAGTGGTAGTATAATTAACTAATCATCCTTTCATATTTTGACTTGGATTATTTATACGATTTTGTAAAAAAAAATTTCTTTGCAGGATTGCGTGGAGCTATTTCTTATGCTCTTTCGTTGCATCTTGATTTTTCTAATGAGACCCGTCACGTCATTATAACAACCACCCTTATCATTGTATTGTTCACTACACTATTTTTTGGAGGATCTACAATGCCATTGCTGAAATTTTTACGGGTATTTATTAAAGATATCTATTTATTATTACTTAAATTATATAGTAGAAATAAAATTTCACTTCCATTTATATTCCAGGCAAATAATAAAACGAAACGCTCAAAGTTATTGCGGAAACAAAAAGAAGTTAGTTTGTCAAAAACTAAAGAATGGGGGCAAGCTATTGATTCCGAACATTTGTCAGAATTAACTGAAGAGGAACTAGAGGTATGTACCTATACATATATATATATATATATATATATATATATATATACACGCCATCTGTAGGAGGATTTGTATAAACCTATCCTAGTATTCGTTCTAGTTTATGGTTTTGGCTACGATAAAACAATTTCAGAAATTGTTCGGGACCCACAAATTATCGTGCTTTCCAGTCTTAGATTCCAGTGCACGGAATCATCTCAGTTTTTGGACTAAACTACATAAAAAAGCTTTGAACACAAGGTATTAATCTCTGGACTACAGAGTTATCCGTTATAAAAGCGAAAAATACACATTGACTCACTCATCACGAAATCTCGAAAACCATTAAACCAATATAGATAAAATTGCAGGAAGGTAGATTGTAATTAGGAGACTCAAGGATTTTTGGAAATTCCATTCTTAAGGGGGTGAAAAAGGGGTTGCAAGATGTATGAAACTTGGTCATTTTTGGTGTTGGACACATGAAATTTCAGATTCAGATTTGCGATTAGTAACAAATAATAATTCATTAATTGGATTTCGAGAATTGCATTCCTGTCCGTGTAGGTGAAATAGGAGTAGGAGTTGCAAGTTTGTATGAAACTTCGTCGGTTTTGAATCGCGAAAGATTTTGATTTGGTGGTTAGTAAAAATAATGCGTCAATTGGATTTTGAAAAGTCCATCCATAACTAAACTATCCTAAAAGGATAGCGGGCATTGGGGGATGCGCATAACTACAAGTTCTAGAGGTCCCTAATAGCGATGTGCCGGATCGTTAAAAATGTATATCCGCGGATACGGATCTGAATACGGATATTTAGTGTCAAGATCCGCGGATACGGATACGGATCTTCATTTCCTTACTCAATCGTTGTCAGTGCGGCGAGACCTTGAAACGATAGTTTACGTCTCGCCCGCCGGAACGACAGGCATGACATGTTTCGACTTGCATTGCGCGGGTACCTATTAATTTCGTTTATTTTATTTATTT
>JADGIL010014030.1:0-28220 GCA_020352625.1 Cactoblastis cactorum
TACGTGTTATAAAGTTTCTTTTAATTGATGTCCTCAATCAAATTTCGGTTATCTAATAAATCCATAGTTGCAAAAAAGTACAATAAAGATAACAATATAAAACGAACAAAACCCCAATCTGCAATATGAGCAATATTACAATACAAAGCAGATATGAACGAACCCTTAACTCGATATAATCTGGAGTGCACGATCCATCATGGACTGTCAGAAGTACTTAATCAAGTGAACCTTGCATTACAAGTATTTTGAAACTTCACACGAAACGGATGTTAATTACTTAATTAATGTCCAGTTAAACAGTGGGGATACCACCTGTTATGACAAATAAAAAATATGTATATCAATTAAGAAAGTTAGGCAACTTTTTTATGGAACATTTATCTGGCAAAAAGCCTAGTTTATTAAGGTTTTATCTCTGAATGGCCGGCAGTGCTTCTGTGCCACGTGACCCGCCAGCTTATTTGCCTTCCTCTTTCAATAAAAAAAAGGTTTCGTGAAATAGTTTGTTTTCTTAATTATACCAGTTCGCTTTATAACACTGATATATGTTATGGGTTCCTCCGGAGACATCCTTGCTTCTAAATCCCAGTCAGGTCATGATAGACAGTGGTCTTTTTTTGACCTGGGTCTTGAATATTTATCTATATATGTATTTATTATAAAATATAGAGTCGTTGAGTTAGTATTCCGTAAATCGGAAGATTAAATTTGGTGTTATAGTTTTTAATCTTTTCTATACAATTATATATTAAATTACACCACTGGATAGTTAAAAGATCTACTATCACTTTACTACTACCAATTTTTACGCAAATAAGATATTATTTACTTTATTTTTTTATCAAATAATTCATTACAATAAGCGAACGAAGAATGGTAACTCATCGCGCGGTGTAGAATTGACCTAATACATAATCGTAATGTAATTAGGCGCATCACACTCCATTAAATTATGTACATAGTACTTAAAAAAACATTCAAACAAAACATCATTCTTATTCAAATTTCACCTGACTTGATCAATGATTATAACTGTGGTAATATTTCCGTTGTACTATATTATCGATTAATCATAACCTCTTTAAATATGTGCTTAAGTCTCATAATCACATTAAAATACATAAATTGACAGCTTCTCATATTTTTTCCCGCCATCCGCGTGTATCCCACATATCCGCAATATCACGAGTCATAATTATTGAGTAATTAATACGGATGTGGCTTAAATAGTACTATTTACTCGTATGATATAGCTGATGCCTTCGACTTCGTCCGCGTTGATTTTACAATATTTGCAATACATAAAACTATATCCCTCGGGAACTGTACATTTTTCCGGGATAAAAAGTAGCCTATGTTTTATTCTAAGTCATAGACCATCGCTGTGCCAAATTTCATCCAGATTTCGTTCGGTAGCTTTTGTGTGATGTGGGTACAAACATACAGACAGACAGACAAAAATTTTAAAAACAATAGTTTTTGCCTCTATAGGCCCTACAAAGAGCCCCTATATATTTTTTTTTAAATATCTTCCATGTACAGACATAGCTCAGTTATAATTTTATTATATGTATAGATGTTATTAGAAGTTATGAATAAATGGTGGTTAATTACTTTATTTATCAATAAGTTATTAATCATACAATTGAACTAGTGACCGGCACGTAGTTCCACCTGCGCTCCTCCCGTTCCTGTTACGAAAAGTCGGTGTTTACGAGATAAAGCCTTTTTTCCTGGAAGTAATTTAGTAAGGTTGAAATATTTTTAGTAGTTTAGAGACTAAATAAATTTGAAATATTTACTGTTTACAATATTTGTTAGGTACATAAGGCTTTATAGTAAAATTTCTTGTGAGATCTCGCCATAGATATTTTTTACTTTTCGAAGTACATACGGGTTTTAAAATCTTAACCAATTCTCGAGGGCTTCTTCAATTAAAAGTACAGATTATCTTTCATTTCCTTTTGACATAATTTACAATAAGTATATTGTCATTAAAGAGATATTTAAGAGAAAAAATACTGACAGTAATTAATGAAGACGAAATTATGGCGGCAGGTAACCTGTGTTGCCATGAAAAAGCTGTCATGAAACCCATACCTGTCTGGGCATGGGCAATGAAGAATTGAACAATCATATAATTTGGAGCAAAAACCACTAATTTAAGTATATTTCATGTTTGCAAATCTATTTTGAATCTTATTGAAAAGGACTAGGTTTCTTTTTGAGATAAATTATACGCTTAATGACGCTGATGTTGAATCAATTTCTTGACATTTTGTCACATCTCGATCAAGATATCAAAATAATTTGAGTTCCCATTCTCATAATTTCAATTGAAAAACTGTACAGAGAAAAGTTAATGAAGTTCTTGAGGACATCGGAGAGACATAAAGAGATTTATTGCCGGTACTTTTATAATGATGGTGGTTTAATGAAAAAAAAGTATAATGTGCATACTTATTGGGATCTCATTTAAGCTCACAACAGGTTCTGTATAAGTCTACCATTAAGGCGTCATGCACACTGACGAATTCAGAAAGAACAACTAAGTGACTATACTCTTGGTGCCTTTATTTCTTAAAATCACCAAATATTCGTAAGAAATGATACATTTTTTTATTAAGTAGAAACATAGAAAATTTAAGTTATTGACGATATAGTTATACTAAACAAGTGTTTTCATTTTATTCAAATTTAGATACAGTCGAGACAGACAAACCTGGATTATATAGGAAATTTTGAATTAGCAAAATACAAGTCTCGAACTTAATTTGGGACTAATTCAATTTGTATGATTTGTCCCTTATACACATATTTATTTATATATTTAACTCATCAAAATTTTATTAAAGAACAATATTAATAATTTTATACACACGGAACTGATATATTCAAAACTATAAGAAATTAAAAAACGGATTTTACTACTTGGCTACGGAACAATAAAAAGGTACGCACATATCATAGGTATAGGTAGCCTTAATTTTCATATCTTTAAATATATTCATATATTTAAAAAATCAAGAAATACCATTCTAGATTTACAAATAACAAGCAGAAATTCAAAGCCACTAATAGGATATTTCATGTATACCGACCACGGTTGTAGGACGTACAATGGTGACCATGTCACCTCCGTAGCCAATTTTATGGAAAGCGTAGGCGCCCAAAGGTGGAAGTATAGTGAGTAAAATTATTGCTCATAACTTGCGTTTTCTAAACAACTTATTAAATTCAATTTACTATATGTAATGTAAATTATTTTCCGGTAATAATATTTGCGAACGGATAACTGAATCAATAAGTGCACCTTAAATATTAATGACAAATATTTTGTAATATTATTTTAAGTACGGTTGTACTTACTTACTTTAATAGTTTTTAGGGTTCCGTAACCAAAGAGTAAAACGGGAACTCTATTACTAAGGTTTCTCTGTCTGTCTGTCACCAGGCTATATCTCATAAACCATGCAAGCTAGATAGTTGAAATTTTCACAGATAATGTATTTCTGTTGTCGCTAAATCAACAAATACTTAAAAATAAAATAAATATTTAGGGGGCTCCCATACAACAAACGTGATTTTTTTGCTCGATACTGATAACGACAACAAATAGACGCTTGAATTTGTTACAGAATATGTATGTATGTTTATAGTAACTTTAAAAATAACTAATTAAATAAAAATAATAATTAAGGGCTGCCATACAACAAACATGATTATTTTGTATTTTTTCATGAATAATGGTACCGAACCCTTCGTACGCGAGTCCGACTTGCACTTGGTCGATTTTTCTTACAATTTTTACATTCGTGTATTCAATTATACCTAAAATAAACACAAATCAAAAATGTTACTTCCTTTCAATTGATAACTAAAGCATTCCAAATCGTTCCTACACAATTAAAAATACCTAAAAAAATATGTCATAGCTTTAACAGACATATAATTTGATTAACACTTTAATTATATTATTATACACAAAAAAAATACATGACACTTTTTATTCCTAGATAATTATTGTCTAAAACTGACTATCAAGCGAATATAGACAAAATAAATATTTAAATTCCATCGTATCATAAGTCCAGAAATAAATAAATATACTTTCAGTGTGCCATCAACCCAAGCAGCGGTCTCGTTCGGTCTCGCTGACCAGCGGGGGCGGTCTTTTAGGCCCCACTGAAATGTTAATACGCCAGTTAATGCAATAACAAATACCAAATGTGTATTGTATTATCTTGTTTTGCGTTTTCAATTGTATATATATTATCCCCTCGTTTGCACGCTAATTATCTTCAAATATACATATATGTTAAACAAGTAACAAATAAATATCTACATGGACTTATAAGTATACCAATAAAACTCAATATTCTGTTTGAAATAAAATCTTACTTAATAGTATCAACAACTACAAAAATTACTTTTTTCAATGTTCATTTATTAGATAATTACAATTACAAAATGCAAGCCCAAATAGATCTATGTACATATATGTAAAAAAAACTTTTCTCAATTTAACTATTATTATTTTCCTAGTTACCAGAGGAAGTTGGGTCTCCAGCTCTCCTACTCACCGGACGAAGCATGGTGGCTTCGCGTATTAAATAATTTTTCATCATCTTTTCTAAAAAAATCTTAGTAGCCTATGTTCTGACCTAGGTATGGACCGACATTAATAAAGTCTGGCNNGCCAGACTTTATTAATGTCGGTCCAGCAATGCCTAAGTTTATTCGTCAAAAACATGAAATAAAAAAAAAATACCAAGCTTTTGTTCTTTACAATATAGTATTATAGTTGGACGTTCAAATATAGCCTATTTCACTGCGCAATAGTGTAGCTTTTGTGAAAAAAAAATCATAATCGTTTCAGTATTTCCGAAGATTACCAATTTTGAAACAACCTAACAAATAAGTAAACGAACAATTAAAGATACAAACTTTACCTCTTCATAATATTAGTATAGATATTATTTTAGGATAGTATTTAGTAGTAACAATGTAAGTTTGATAATAACATTAACTTGACGTTATCACTTCAAAGTAATTTATGTACAGCCTGAGGACAAGATATCAAGCCGGATTCGACCGCATATCCTTGAAACGGATCTGTGATATCCACTCAAGTGATTGATCTAATTTATGAATACATTATAAGGCATTTCGACGAACTAAGCCTACTTACCTGTTTAATAAGCGAGCGAAACGAGCTTACAAATACAACCATGTTGTAGTAATACACTTTTTGACACACGCAGCCCATAAGGTAAACCAGAACTAATCCTAGGATAGGATTATAAAATCGCTAAATTGCGTGCGGGACCCACAGCTTCGATCATTTTATTAATTTTTATTTTCGTTATTAATCATCTTTATTATTCGATAATCAGGTGATTCAAACCTGCTAGAACTAATGACTAATAATAATTAAACTACTATAATAAATAAACTAGAAATAACTTTTTTCACAAAGTTACCTCCAGTGTGATTCAAACCCACGACCTCCGGATAACAAGGCATACGTCTTGACCACTGAACCGTGGAGGCAATCGTCAAGCGTACAATGATCATCAATGAATCTACAACATTTTTCAAAAAATGTTAATTACTTAAAGATCTAGCTCATAGACGCGTAGTTAAACCTAGATTATTTAAGGCGTGTCAGTCTCAATGGCTAGCTATTACAGGGTATACAGACTGAGAAGCTGTAATAAGTGTAATTAGCTTGCGTCCTTGTTCCGTCCTTGCTTTCACTGATAACAGCTCGAGGTTGATCATATTACAACTCTTATGTAATAAGAATTTAAGGTTACTTTTAATCTTGAAGTTTAAAATTACAAATACAATTTTTTGTCCGTATAATATGGGGTGGACGGAGTCAAAATAATAATATTTTTAATTCTTGTTTATATATTATGTGAAGCAATAATTTTGATAATAATATACAACAAAAAGGGGATATACATATGAGGCCACTCTGATAAAAAAAAGAAACTAAATGAAAGCATCGCATAATCCTAAAATTTATACTTAAGTAATTGTAATTGTGAAAATAAATAATTCATTTCTCACTAAGTGATCTAAGTAAAGTTCGAATCCATTGATAATCTATATATACATATATGTATATAAAAAGGAAGGTGGCTGGAATACACAGAGATCAACGCACAGCCCAAACCACTGAATCTAGAAGCCTGCAATTTTGCATATTGTCGCCTTCCCCATTTGGGGATGGCTTTTAAAGACCGGCAACGCTTCTGTGACCCCACGGGTGTTGCAGGTGTCTATGGGCGTCGGTGACCACTTGACATCACGTGGCCCCGCCTGTTCGTTTGCCTACCTCTTTCGTAAAAATAAATAAATATATATAGGTTCTATATAAAGCGTAAGTGAGCACTAAGATTTTTTTTTAATTTTGCCTTTAAGGCGGTAAAAATTTGGGGATGAACATTTGTATGAAACTTTTTATTCCAGTGATAGAAATGCTTAATTTTTTGAAATATAGTGGAGAAATTTTACTTTTTTTTTAAATCTAGGTGACCGATGCCGTGAACAAAAGCTAGTTCGAATAAATAAATAAATCAAACAGAAAGTAAATAACATTTTAAAATGAAAGCATCAAACAGGTTGTACCATTTTATTTTCAATGCATTACAATAGTTATATTGCGATTGAATTAAAAATTAAATTACAAGTGTAGATTCGCTTTGTGCGATATAACGTCTTATGTAAGTTATTTTAAGTGCCAAGTGATACGCTCCGAATGGGAATAAACATCAGAAGTATTGCATTTAATTATATTACAAGACATAAAGACAGGAATTAGTTCAAAAACTCTATATTACATTCGTCTCTACACATCTATACAGTTTTGATTATGATAGCTAAAAGCTAACTATATGAATGACTTACTAATGAAAATAAAAATGTTTGAAGGTTTTAATCTCCTATTAGACAATTTAAAATCGATGTCAGGATAAAATATTTAATTTACTTTTGAAATTATTAAGCATTATTGATACACACATATACATAGTGTATCTGCGTCACACATCAATTTTTCTTACGGGTGGAACAGAGCAAAAAGTCTTGAGACTCGACAGCCATGCTTAGATGAATAGTAAGCTTATTGGTGGAAGGGAAATTCAGATATACCTAATGATAGCCCATCGCCTAAGAGAAAAATCCCTGTTTTAAGCCTTTACGTTGATTGATTTGTACTAAAACAAATTGTAGATTTTTTTTTTATTTCCAGGCATGCCTGAAAGTTCCTATTCATTATATGTATGTAAAATAAAACTTGTAAGTTAAAAGCATAATGGAGTTAAGATATTTTATATTGATTAGTAAATCATCCATGATTTCCTTGCGGACAATAATGAAATCTTAATTTCCTTATAACTAATTAATTAATTATATTACTGACTCATAACTAAACATTTTGAGCTTCAATTTCTAATTACATGATATGCTTTTGTTAATTTTGTAGTTCTATTTACAATAACTGCATTAATAACGAATTTAACAAAAACACGTTTGTCTAAGAACGTTTTTTTACCTAAAAAATAATAAACGCCAATATTGCGATTTACATTATATGTTTTATTTTAAAAAAAGAAATATTAAGTAGATTAATTTAGGTATGTATGTTTAAAGAGAACCTTTGGTAGTTTTCGACTAAAAATAAGATTATTTATCATCATTTAAAATATATTTTTTTCAATTCCTTGAAAATACCGAATACAAAGAAATTTTCTTAATTTAATGATATATTAATTAGCACTTCTAAAAACTTATGAACAGCGGAATTATAAAGTAATAAATATTTACAATTTTCTTTATCTAAATATACGTTATTTGAAATTTACACTAGGAACAAAAATGTTATTTAACAATATCAGGTGTGTGTGTGTAGTGTATAATAAGTTACATTCAAAACTTACTGGTACGTGTTGTCATGAAAATTTAAATTATATATATATATATATATGTATATATTTGTCAGCAAAATTTTACGAAGGTACGTACACTAAATTTTTAAATGATTTTTCTTAACAATGTATAATGTGTAGTAACTTCCTATTCTGTGTGATTACATAACAGCCTCTGTCGCATGTACCATTTTAATCTAATAATATTAGATAAATAATCCATTATACTATGTGTTTTATTAATGATTGACAATTTTCATAACCCACTCACAAACAACCAACAAAAATGAGACCGTAAAACATTTTTACATCGATATATTTTACGTTAAAATTTTATGCGGTTAATATGAACCAGCAAAATTGTGTTTGTTATTCAAAAGGTTGTTGCCATAGTGGAGGCGGAGGCGGCAGCAAGAATAGTGGGGGCTATGTGGAGATGGCGAGGGAGGGGCGCGCCGCGTGCGGCGGGTGCGGAGGTTGCGATGCCGCGCTGTGTGGCGACGAGGGCGGAGGAGTCGCAGCACTCGGAGAACATGTCACTTTCCCCATAAAAGACCTAATGTCATCAAAGTAGGCATCTTCACGTTCGGTATCTGCTGAACTTGGCGAATCACCTCCCTCCGCTTCATGCTTCTTCAAGTGCCGGTCCAGATTGGTCTGCTGACCGAAACACCTGTCACATAATGGACATCTAAACGGTCTCTCTTTGTTGTGAATGTTCCTGACGTGTCGCTGCAAATTGGACGAAATCGAGAACGATCGCTCGCAGTACTTACATTTGTAAGGCTGCTCCCCGGTGTGCGTTCTGAGGTGACGAGTGAGATTGGCGCTGCGTGGAAATACTTTCCCACAAAATTTGCAGGCGTACCGGTCTCGAAGTTTGCCAGATCCGGCGCTCAGTTCTCGAAATTTTGCGTATGCACTTGGTTGCCGCTCTGGGCCGTCAGTGCCGAGAAGTGGGGATAAAAAATTAAACGGACTTGGTACATAGGGCGAGTGTGTTGAACTCAGAAGCGAATCAGCTGAATGAAAGGGGGAACACCTAGGACGATACATAGCATCAATTATGTTGTTGTGCTGAGGATGGACGGGCATCGGAAATGCCAGAGGCTGTGAGACAATTGCCGGCGAATCTTCCCGCTTTGTCTCTACCCCCTCTACGTCTACATCTGTCGTATCATTTTCTGGAGTTTTACTTCTCTCTACGGGACTTTCAGGCGGCGAATAAGATTTAATTGATGAGTTACGAAAAGAACGATCATCATTCTCTACTTCGGAATCCTTGTCAGTTTGTTTTCTTGAAACAGATAAGTCTAAGGGTTGATCACCTAGGTCTTTCTTATGATCTTCTTCTATATCAGAATATTCTGAATTCTTATCTTCACTAGTACTTTTTGATAAATCTTTAGGAGAAGGGGAAGCTGATTTATGTCTTTTAATTTCATTGTTGTTAAGCTTCAATGAAAAATTAAATGGTGATTTTAGTTTTAAATCTTCTCTTGCAAAGTTGAAGGGTACAATGGGAGATGACACCGGCATAACTGGTGACGGACGTGGTTGAGATATATCTTCGGACGATGGTGGCGATTGCTTGGAGTAAAGACTCTGCAGTTTGTTAGGAGTAGCCCTATCAGAACTATCATTATTTCTCTTGTTCTCAAATTCATTGTTTTTCTTATCATCTAAAGACGTTGAGCTATCAATACTTTTAACGGACATCCTGCCTTCTTGTTGTTTAGATGCCAAATTTGCATTTGATAATGCGATGTCATGTTCCATGGCCAATCTTCCTTGGACATTAAATAACAGTGGGTTCAAAAATTCTGGTTGACAAGCAGCTGCCGCAGCGGAGAATAAAGCTGGATAGTAAGTGTTATAAGGTAGTGGCAGCGTTGGACCCCTGTAAAGTGGGAAGGGATTCGGATTGTTTGGATTATTCATCCCGACGTTTGGTAGAGGCGGTATCTGGGGCAGTCCTTGAGGCATCTGGCCTCGAAGGTTAACACTAGCAGAGGCAGTGTCACAAAATCTCTTATGTTTAGTGAGTGAGGCGTAGGATGTAAAGGATTGGCCACATTTGCCGCACTCGACGAGCGCTCTGCAGGCGATGTGCATTCGCTTGTGACGGCACAAGTTAGAAAACTGGGTGTATGCCTGAAAATATAACAATCATATAAAATATTTTTAAATATAAATATTATATTTGATATTAGCTGACTAGATGTAATTCTGTATTTAGAAATCAAATCAGATTAAGGTCAGATTGGGCGTAGATATCCAATCCAAGGAAATTTAATAAAAGTTTCCAAAGTAATCAAAATTACTCGAAATAAGATTTTTGTTTAATATGCTCCAAAAATTAAACAAAAATATCAGCTCAATTTCTGCTTCTGGCCCTGACAATACAAAAACAGATTATGATAATACTAATACTGATTTTTAATATTACAAGAATATTCACCTTAAAACAGACTTTGCACTGGAACGGCTTGACGCTGGAGTGGATGTGAGTGTGTTGCTTCAGGCCAGAGGAGGTGGCGAAGGTCTTCCCGCACTCAGGGCACGCGTGGCTGCGGGCACCCACGTGTTGCGCGCGAATGTGGCGCTGGAGGTTGGAAGGATCGGTAAATACCTGCAATGATGTCAGGTTTCGGCTACCGTCTTGTATTTTGTCTCATACATCTACATTTTCAAGATGTTAAGGATCACTGAGAATCAGTTGCCTTATAAGAAGCAAGCCCAATGCAATAGGTTTCAGTGCGTAATAGGTAAAGTGCATCTTACTGTACGGTGTTCTAATCGTGATGCTGAAATGGTGATGACGAGACAGATGTGAACATCCAGCTACTCTTTATTTAACTTTTCCTGAATTTCCTTTGGATACTTTCAATTTTTTTAATTATCTTATTATTAAATAAAGATAGTCATTTAAGAACTACAACACAATAGATAATGATACATCATGACTGTTACTCGAAAATTATGAAGGAACAAACCTTAGGGCAGTTCTCGCAAGGATATTTCCTGATATCAGTATGAGCGAGTGCGCGATGTCTTAGCAGTAGGGCACGGGAGCTATACGCGCGATTGCAGAGTTCGCAATGGAAGGCGCCAGGTGTCTGTCCGTGTGCTTGGATCAAGTGACGGTCGAGACTAAAAAAAGAAATATATTGTTTTAAATTTAAATTCGAAAGATGTTGACGATGAAAATATGTTAACATTGTAAAGCTTGCAAATGCACAGAACGTGCGGCGCCATATCAACTCCACTGTGTGGAGTAAAGAAAAAAAAAAAACATTGTAAAGCTTACACAAATTGTTTTCTTATTCTTAATTTAAAAATTATGAAACATTAACAACAGACTTTAATTGAAGTTAATTATTCTAGAAATATATTAATTGTTTTAAAACGAATAGTTTTAAATAACATCATTCATATTTGAATGGAACATTAGTGTTTCAATGCACAGCTGTGCAATGTACTGGTTAATTGACAATATAGGCTCTTTGCTTTATATGATAAGCATAATTAATCTCAAATTGAGTTCAGTAATGGGCGCTACCAACTTATCATTTTATAAACGATCCAATGGGTCCAATTAAAAATGAATTACTTTTTGATTATATAATCTTTAAAAGAATTGTAAATAAGAACAACCTACATCCATTAACGAGAAAATTACTTAAAAATGCGTTTCGATTTTAATACTTAAATCTTTGTAAATAAGGTACAGATATGTGCTGATTTTAGACTTTAGCATTATAACGAAAAGTGCTTGAGGCGAATTCAGTGGCATGTCTGTCATACAAAATGCCCTTTGCTTTGTTGCACTTAATAACTTACTGCAATTTACATATTATCAGGAAACCATTTCTGTTATATTAATATAGGAACTTGAATTAAAGGAAGAAATTAGAATTAAATGGTGTAATTATTTCTATATAAATAAAAATTGGTGTAGGTTATTTGATTTTTTTTATAATATATTTTGTGGATACATTGGAAGTACATTGTCCATACTAATAACATAAATTTGAAAGTGTGTTAGTCTGTCTATCTTTCACGTCAAAACCGAGTAACGGATTAGTGTGATTTTTTTATTTGGAGACAGTTAAAGACTTTGTTCCTTTCAATTCCCCCTCTCCTCTAAAATTTTCGCGAGCGAAGCCGCGGGCAAAAGCTAGTACAGAATAAATAAGAATATTGATGATGATTAGTACAACAATATGATAGCATCCTCTTTTCTTAATAACTTAGAAAAAATTAAAACACCATTCACCGCAACAATTAACTAAATTAAACCACTGCAAGCAGGAAAAGTGGGTATAAATCTTCAGATGTACTTAATATCTTCCCTTAAGATAGATCTAAGTTAATTTGCAAATAGATCGTAGATAATATCGAAGTCATCAACAACTTCATTAGAAAGTGAGACCGCTAACGAACTAGACCAAGTGACAGTGCTCCCAGTTGAATTACTGAGAAGATTAACACTTGTTTGGACTACATTTAAATAAGGTATAGTTAAAATATACCAAAACTTAAGAACTGCTTAATTTAAAAGTTATTTTTTAAGAAATGAATAAGGATCAGATCACTATAGAGGCGTTCGGAATAAAGTTATATGTACATACGTCATATTAGTGTCAAACAAATAATTTCGTCATTTAGCTATCGATACAGTAACACATCTTTTTCATTTGCGAGGTAGACAAAGCTAAAAGTTACGTATAATTTTTCCAGTTAATCAAAATAAAACTTGACACACCTGCAGCTCGTTCAGCAAATGTTTAAGAGTAGCCTCTACATATAAGATATTCTTAAACTAAGTACAAACAACTGTTATTAGTAATATAATCACTACATATTCGAGCCTTTTGGGGAAGAAACTTTGGGTCCATTGGGTCCAACAGTTTTTTTTTAATTAATGTGAAAAAGGCTGATTGAGGTGTCCCGTAAACAAAAGATTGGGAATTTTTTGGGCAAAGGCTTAGAGTATTGTCATTCAAATAGGCACCGTTACCAGCCTTTAAGGCCCGTTGATGGCCCGTTGCTAAAGTGCAGCATTTATGAGAAACTATAAAATTTATAAAGTATTTTATTTTCGAAATAATTTTTAGTTTGGTTTTAAGGTTGATTTTATTCTGTATTAGTATCAGTTAATATAGGTTTGTTAAAAAGTGCAAACAGATGACAGTTAATATCTAGGTAGATAAAGTAAGAGGATCGCCAACGCAGGTAACTTACGATCTCGTCCTATCCATAATTCAAATGTGTTTAGTTTCAATGGCGAACATATTAATTTCATTTTCGATATATTCAATGAGCAGACATGAATAAATTATAATAATGTAATAAATATAAAAATTATATAAATTTTAAATTATTAAAGTTAGGACTATCTACCATTACGATTGGAAAACTCCTTGACTTTTAACATCTAACTTTCAACATTTTGTAATTATTAACAACATTAATTATATCTTACTGGTTCATTATTTTCTATTAGTTAAAACAAACCGTTAACTTTGTCCGTTCATTTGTATGTTACAGAATAACTAATATTTCATTTTATTACCATACACTTAAGTAAATTCTGTCGACAAAACGATTTATTCCGACGTCTGATGGAAAACGTATATCATTTGCAAAAACGATCTCGGTGACTCTCCTTGGCATAACTGGTCCACCACACGCAACCCTTGCTGCCTGAGGCACTTTTCTAGCGGTGCACCTGTCGCATTCCAACTTACGACATCATCTATAATTATCGCCTTCATTGCTGCATCAACTAGCATAGCAATTTTCTCAAGAGAAACATTGAAAGTAATGTTTGCTACATCAATCGAAGTTATTGTTGATGTCACGTCTTTAGATGACGCGTTTTCACTCTCATACGGACGGCCCGTCACCGTATCTTTTAATTAATCTAAGGAATAAAATCTACTGTCAGTAATGGTTCCGTCGTCAACGTGCTGCTAGCTCGTTCATTGCGTAGTCGTACTTGTTCTGAGATCGTATATCGAAACTCAGTACGTAGACGATACATTAATTACGTTTGTCTGTTTCATCCGTTGGGCGGTTTAGAAACTGACAATAGGATGTTATGTCGATTGATTATTAATCAGATCAGTTGATCGTCGTTCATGTGTTTGGGAAATAAATAGTATATTTTCTTGTTTCAGTACTGATGTTTACTTAAATCAATTGTTAAAATTCCAGAGAAATATTTACATCATAATATGATCACATGCATAATAAATTATTAATATTTATAAGTACTGTATAACAAACCCATAAAAGTAGGTAGGTAATGGTATTAACCTGCTGCATGCTTTTTTGGCCTTCAACATGAATTGGCCGGCTCGTCCAGGGAAGTACCACACTCCAACAGAAGACTGACGCTTGAATGGTGGCTATCAGCCGCCATGCTCCGTCCGGTGAGTGGGAGAGCCAGAGGCCCAACTTCCCCGCCATTTGGGAAGGCCGGGGATTTCTATAGGCCGCAATGCTTCTGTGATCCCGCGGGTGTTACAGTTGTCTATGGGCGGCGGTGGTCACTTAACGTCACGTGACCAGCCTGCTCGTTTACCTCCCTCTTACTTAAAAAAAAGGTAACCAATATTTTTTTCAATATCAATTACAAGCAAATTATACACTAGGTTGTTATGAGTACATTTGTATATTAATTCGGACAGTCATTGCCTTCTTAACAACAGAAGCATATATATTTTTTGAAAAATACCACTACAAAAAAGTCACTATGATTCATTTTCGTTTGTTTCATTTGTTTCTCTTTTATTAATCGAAGTGCGACCTATAGCTTTTAAAGCCGAAATAAAGCCCTCGAGCTACAAGCTAGTATCAAAGGTTGAGATCTTCAAGTAGCTTGATTTTAGGGCCCGTTCTACATTCTTTTTTATTACATTACTTATATATTCGTCATCATACTATTTATTTGTTGATTGCAAAGCTACAAACTACCAGCATTTCGGAACGAACACTACTGAGAAGCACACGCCGAAAGAAACTCAGCAGTATTGGTCCCTACAAGCCTGAAGGGCCGCAAAAAATATTTAGAAATATAACAATTTTAAAAAAGTAACACAACAGTGAGAAATAATAAATAAATAAATAAGGAATTAAAGATTAAAATACAATACATAATTAAAATCAAGCTGGAAGTGTCCTGTGTTGTATAAACTAAAGTACTAATGAGAAAAAAGGATATTATTTCCAAGCGTTTGTTTCTTTCACGTCAAATCGGTCGTGTGATTGTTTTATGTCGAGATAGTCGAAGCGCTGGGGAGGGACCATAGGTTAATTATTGTATCTATCTATTCCCCCACCCCCTGAATATGACGCGACCGAATCCGCGGGCAAAAGCATATATTAAACAATATATTTTAAAATCCAAAAATAACATAATTCAAAACTTTTTTATTGATTTTATAAAATATACATTTAGGGATTCGTGGACACAAAAAATATATTCCTTTGCTTAGCGTATAAAAAACAAGTTTAAAGTGAAATTAATAAAATTAAATATAGCGGGGAACACAATTATTTTAAATATTTCCAACGTTCATTTAAGTTTAATATATATACGGAATCATTATTACCACGGTAGGTTTCCGTATTGGCCACTATCACAACGCCCCAGAGTCTAAGTAAGCGTCTTTACAAAGATCGATTGTGTACTTCTTAATAGCCTGTTACGTCAGTGTTATCTATAGAAATAACTACAGAAGTACAATATCATAATTTATAGCGGACAGACAGACAGACATACCCATTTAATGTACTAGTTTTATTGTATCTGTTTTTATTTCTGTCTGTGATTATCATGCAGATTTAGGACATAAGTCAAGCATAGGTAAGTATTTTTAAGTAATATACATAAGTAGTGTTTACACGGCTAACTCACGTTAATTTTAGTCATCATTCATCATCATCAGACTCATCTCGCGTTACGACGTCATCTCGCGTAACTTTCAATGATATAATATACATAAATATAAAATGATAGTTTACTTCATAAATACAGAAGAATAAAATACTACCCATGCCCGCGGCTTCGCTCGCGTGGAATTTGGTCTGTAGCCTGTATATTATTCTGATGTATAAGTAACTTACATATATTACAAGTTTCATCCAAATCTGTCCAATAGATTTTTTGTGAAAGAGTAACATACTTACTTACATACATCATTTTGCATTCACAAAATTTTGCATTCATAACATTAGTAAGAGTAGGAAGGTAAACAGAGTAAAGGTTCGAAAACTTAAAGATTACGCTTAGCTGAATTGCGATTTTATAGGTGGACTAGCTCTTTGCCGCGGCTACGTTCGCATCCTATAATTCCTTGAAAATTTTGCATAATTTCGTCTTAGCAAACACTTACGTTCTAAAACGAACTCCTATGCAAAAATTAAAACCCCTAGCACTTGTAGTTTCTGAGATTTCATGATGAGTGAGTGGTTTTCGCTTTTATATTTATGTATGTATGTATATATTTTTATAATTAGGATATACTAAAAGTTGCAAGTCCAATGGCCTATTCGAAGAATTCCCTCTTTTTAGACTAAGTATCCTTCCTTGTTTGTTCTTTAACTTCCAGTCCAAAACGAAAGAATACAAAAACTGTGCGAACTTTACTTAATACTTATGTATATAAGATACTTATACTTAATTTAACAGTCATATATGTAACAAAACTAAAAAAAATTCTCTAATAATTGCAACCAAATAAATTTGTTGAAATCATTGAAACTATGAACAAATGTATAAGTCAAAAATAGCAGTATATTGGTATGATAAATGTATTTCAATCATTGAGATCTTGTTCACGAATCGATAACATCCAATGAACAACTTTCGTCTGGAGTCTATCTGTTAGCCACGCCTACACCAGCCACCGATATATCAAATGAGCTGCTAAAATGTTGCATACCAATAAATAAATATGTAATGTATAGAGGCAAATTAGAGAGACTCCAAAGTTCCCAGAACTTCATAAGAATTCGATTCCCGGTGAGGTCGTGATAAGTAATGATATATTTCCAATAGACCTGGGTCTTGAATGTTTATCCATAGAACATTATATGTATATCCATACACATGTTTGTTCGTCTTTCATGTCAAAACGAAGCAACAGATTAGCGTGATTTATAATGTGGGGAAAGATGAAGGGCTGGAAAATTACATAGACTATTCTTTTATTTATTTGACGCGAGCGAAACCGCGGGTAAAAGCTAATCTTATATAAATATGTACTAAAATGACCATGCAATTGTGGAACAATAAATTAACATCATATTTAATTTAATCATGTAATATTTAAAATTATTAAGGAATTTTTTGTATCAAAAATCCGGTAAATACCGAATGCACTCGTTCCACTTAAACTACATGGTAATAATTTATCAAAAACAAGTTGTTATAGTATGTATGAACTAGCGCATGCCTGCGGATTCATCTGTACATAAATACTTATATTTAATATCGATAAATATAAGTATTTATAGAGATATAACATTGACGCTATATTAAGTTAGACCTAGAATACGTATACAACTGTGAAAACCGCATCCAATTTCATTCAGTAGTATTTGCGTAATGCGCGTACAAACACAGACAAAACAAAAAATATCTAAAAACAACCGTTTCAGCTTCTTT
Source organism: Cactoblastis cactorum (assembly GCA_020352625.1). NCBI lineage: Eukaryota > Metazoa > Arthropoda > Insecta > Lepidoptera > Pyralidae > Cactoblastis > Cactoblastis cactorum. The sequence continues at coordinate 17,620 of JADGIL010014030.1, forward strand.
ATTAAACAAATAAAAAGATCCTCCATAATTTTTATCTCATGCATGTACAGACATAGCTCAGTAACAATTCTCTTATATGTATAGATAACGAACATTTTTATTATTTCGCGACCTTTATCTCCAGCCAATTGAAGTTGTGAAATGGTAGCTCAGTGAACTTTGCCATATGTATATTAAGGTGATTGAAAGTAGATCGCTTTTGGCGGTAAACATATTGTGTTATAATAAACCGTATGGACCTGTTAACGTCAATCATTTTGAAAGATAGTTTCAATCGCATACTCGGCTTCATATAATGTATTGATTTATTTGGCGAGTGAAGCGAGCTTACTATATCTCACAACCGGAACTTTTTGTGGTACCCTTTACAGAAAAACTATGCAATTGAAATGCATGTTATACCTATTAAGTTATTAATCATTACTAGCTTTAGCCGAGACAAAAATAACCTATTTCACCCTCCAGCCCTTTCACTATCTCTACATACTTAAACACAATCACACTAATCCATTGCTCCATTTTGACGTGAAAGACGGACAAACAAAAAAACACACTTTCGCATTTATATTATTAAGTATGGATTTCACAGCAAACTCCTTGAGTTAACAGATAGAAAAAACATCGCGATCTCTTATTTTAAGTTGAAATTTGAGCTAGTTTGACGGCCTCTTGGCGTAGTTGTAAAATCCTAGAACCCTTTTTAGTTTCGTTATCAGTATCCAGTAATTAATGTACATGGTTAAGTCGACTATGTATAGAATAATAAAATAACAAAAAATATATTTATGCAATAAATTTGTAAAGCAACATTTTAGATGCCTCACCGCTAATGATGTACTATAGCCAGGATTGTAACCACATTTCAATAATCCAATGTAGATCCATAGTAACAGTCGGTTGAGAAATTCCATAACTTACTTATTATTGAGATTGATATGACAAAGCAATATACCTCGTAGTACCTCACAGTAGTATTTTATTTTGTTTCAAAAGTTGTAACACTGCCATCATAACGGTGACGCTAAGCAAATTCTCAGTTGCATATCAGTAGTGGTATGAGTGGCCTCAGAGTTCAGGGCCCGCTAATTAAACTAGGTGATTTGGTAAGGTTGATTATTTGGTAGATAACTGTAATCATTACATTTCGTTGTCTAACAAATGTTCTGTACAAGTTATCATATTATACTGTCGAAGAATATTAATCAGTTTGCTAAAAAACAGATACTTAAAATGCTGTAATCCATAGTTATAATACCTACTTAATTGAAAGTATCGAAAAATATAACAAACAGCAAAAACTAATGTACATATTTCAAAATAAAACATAACTATAAAGTTTGCAATACTATCGATATAATCGAATAAAACCTCCGATCATGATACTGCTTTGACTTTGCAACTTCCGATCGAGCTGATATTGATTTTAGGTGTGACAGAAATGATCATTTCATTGACAATCGACTTGTGACGAAAGAAAAAGTATCGATAAGAGATCTCAACAGTTTCGTAATGATGCAGTACGCCCAAACAGGTATTGGGAGCACTCGTGACGATATCATTTGTAATATCGATAATAATAACGACTGATAGAATTTTCGTTGGTTGCAAGTGTAACAAAGCGATAAATTTGAACTTGTATTACGTCTTTATTCCTTACGAGGTAGACAGATTCAAGAGTCGTGAAACTCGAAAGTCACATAACTGAAGGTTATTGGATAAATGTAAATTGTAGGTGCCAGGTTTATAAAAACAACTAACATATTGTAAGTTTTTCTTTTTCTCCCAAACCAGCATGAAAGTATACTTAAATGTAAAAATGAAAATCAAATTTTTTTTTATTCAGGTAGGCCAAATGTTGACACTTTTGAATCGTCATCATACTATTTATTTGTTGATTGCAAAGCTACAAACTACCAGCGTTTCGGAACGAACTACTGAAAAGAACACGCCGAAAGAAACTCAGCAGTATTGGTCCCTACAAGCATGAAGGGCTGCAGACAAATATGGAAGTACGCAATTCAGATATCTTTAAAAATACTCAAAAACACATGATTTGATTTTAGGGATTTCATTAAAAAAAATCAACAATAAAATAAAATACAAAACTACTAGTAATTACTGATTGATGGCCTGATGTGCCACAAATGTTGGAAACGTTTAAAACAATAGTGATGGCGCGATAAGCGAGGATACGTCAAAGTGTGCATGTCGATAATCTCGATATTGCATTATTGATGAGACAGACGCCGCATCGATAAAATATGATGGCACATAGCTGTGCCCTTGCTACTTGTTAACTACTTAACGTTTAAATATTTTGCTTTTAATGAGTACCTTAATCAAGCATGATATGTTTATAAATTTTTTGCCAGAATTCAGTGGGGAAATACCATTAGGATATTGTTCTTCCTGGCGAGATATAAAAAAAAATTAGATTAACTTATTTACATTGAAATTTTCTTTTAGATTGAAGATATTTATAGTTAAGAATGAAAACAGAAAGGGAACGAAACGATCTAACTAGTGATTGCGACGTAACTTACAGATGTCTCGTCGCGTGCCCGAGCCACGCCGGGCTCGACAACAAATCATCTTATCGAATGGGCACATCTCTAAATAAATCGATGCTGGACCGGCGAAGACCAAACATTATTAATGGCGAGAGGTTAATAGTTTCAAGATGGTAAATTGATCGACTTCTGTGGCGCAGGAGTCATTTAGGAAAATTCTATCAGCGTCGTGGAAATGGAGATTGATAAATATTGCAATGGCTTAAGATTGAAAAGAGTAACGTAGATAGGAAGATCCGCAATAATAACAGGCCACGGAAAGGCAGTGATAAAGGATAGAGATCACTACTTATTTTGCAACATTTAGCTAATACCTTTTGATTTGGTTTGGGAAACGTAACGTAGCTATAAAATCCCATACTTAATTGCCTACTATACAACCTTTTAAAATTGAATATACATTTTAAATTCAATATTTCTAAAGAATAATTATTTTGAAGTTATTTTGAGTCTTCAATTCGTACATAATAATGGGCAATAGTGATGTGTGTAACATAGGATATGAATAATTTTTTTTTATTGTCCGTTTCCACCAAAATTTATAAAAATAATTTCAAAAGATTTTTTTCAGAAGTTTAATTGTTTGATTAATAAATTGAACTTACGCATCAATATTGGGGAAAGGAGCGTCGCAAAATGAACACCTGGGCTCTGTATCCTCTCGGTCCTCCTCCTCAGGCTGAGAGAACTTGTTGCTGGAACTCTGATGTTCTGGAAATAACAGCATATGGTTTATTATGACACAATTTAAAATACAAAACGTTTAATGACGGCTTCGTTGGGTTCGAATCCCGATCAGAAAATTGCCTATTCCTGATTGGCTTGGGTCTTGGATGTTTATCCATATATGTATGTTTGTATTATAAAATATAGTAGGTATCATTGAGTTAGTTCCCCCAATAAAAGTCTCGAATTTAGTTTGAGGCTAAAATTTGTGTGATTTGTCCCTATGTAAAAATAAATAAATATTTGGACTACGTAGACAATTTAAATGTATCACTTATAAGAATGTATTGGTACTGTGAAGTCTATTAAGAATCTTTGACGCGTAAACGAAAATACTAAACTACATTTTGAAGTCTTAAAATTATTTAATATAAACTTTTATCTAAATAATAAGACGTCTCATACTAAAAATAATTGAAAAACTATTGGATCTACAAATAAATTAGGGTAAAAATGGCCAATCAGTCATGTAAGTCAATTTGTTTCCAGCAAAACACATTAGTTTCTGTCACCTCATAGGTAATAATACAGTATAAAACAAATACATCTTTGTAAATTGCATAATGTCGCCTTTAGCGCCACAGTATAACTATAGCAGATGAACAAGATACAGCACGCAGCGGCATGTAAATCAATAGAAAGCCTGCAATTAAACTCGAACGCTTTCCTAACAGGACGCATAAGTCTATGTCGGCGATGGTGCATATTGACACCAGTTAATTTGTTATTTATGGGACCACTGCAAAGGTTACTTTGTCTGTGGTGTATCTGGGTTGTAAGACCGGTCTATTTGGACGAGTAACTTGTAATATAACTCTTCGATAGGTTTTTTTTTATTTGTAACCATATTGGAATTCATCTTAATTAATATAAACAATAAATAAAAGAGGGGATTCTTCTCATAGGCAGCGTTTAATTTAAACTAATAAGCTTACCAATTTACTAAGCGTAGCTTTCAAATCTTACGACTTGGTGTTTTGGTATGAAATCTATCATAGACAGCACTTTCTCGTAATTCTAATGTATTTTCTTTATTGTCGTCCCTTTATCTACCATGTACTTATTGTGAAGAGAAATAAATTATTATTTTATTATTTTTATACACGGCTCTAGCTTTGACTGCTCAGTAAATTAACTTTCAGAAAAATTGCCAAACGTTAGAAAAATGTTACTGTAACACTAAAATCAATCTTCTTGTTGAATAATTTTATATTTAACGTTACATTTGACTCAACAACCAGTTCGATGCTCACTTTGACCCTTGCATACCTCATAGTTGAGATCACAATAAGAATTTATTCAGACAAAAGTGTATAAACTAGCCGTGAAACACCAGTATATCACGACACTTCGGAAGTATTGCATTGACACATGCAAAATTAATTCCAGTCACGAGAGAAGCCACGCCCTGTGCATTGTCTAGCACGTGGCATGGTGATACCAAGGATATCTGTCAGATAAAGATGCCTTAGTTTTATCTGCGCGAATTATTGGCCATTGTAGAACTCTTCTGGGTGCATCAAGGGTGAAGAGCTTTTTGATCAAACATTCAAGTATCTTAAGGTTTCGCCATTGTACTTACTGTAACCAGCGCTTATTTTCCGTAAAATACTCAAAGTGGGCCCTTTATGCGTGAGATAAATTTTTGATAGTAATCATTTTAAAAAATAATGAAAAAATAATGGTCTACTTCCTTATTCACAAGTTAAAGCTCAGATGTCTATTTTAAAGTATTGCAAAAAAATATGTATATTGCCAGTTTCTGTACTCATATTTCTTACAAATTAATTATTCCACATCTCTCAATTTAAAAAAAAATGTTATATATTTTTAATTATAATATTTCTTAAAAGCTTTTTTAAAGTGGCGTCTTATAAAACTTTTTTTTTGAAACATCGAAGAAACTTTTGCTTTCTTACTTGAAACATCGAAGTCAAAGTCAAAATATTTTTATTTAAATAGACTAGAATCTAGCACTTTTAAATCGTCAATTTGTATATTTTAATTTTTTTCATTAATAAATGATGTCAATAATTTGCTTCAAAATAATTCTTCAACCACTTGGTGGTAGCACACACCTCTACAAAAAAAGAGTGGAGTTTGTACCGCTACTAAAAAGTGGTGGAACAAACTCCATTGCAGCATTTTCTAGTCGAAATGTCATCGGTAAAAACAATCAAACTAGATTTATACCAGCAAATTAAATACTATTCGTTAAGATACAGACCAAGCAAATATAAAATAAGGTAAATTTTTGTGCTAATAAATAAATTTAAAATTAAGGAATAAAAAGAAAGAGTCAAATTAATTCGGATCACGACCCACCACGCCCAAGCTAACAAGTGGAATCCGGACTATATCTCGATCTAGATTCTGATGCTGATATCAGGTGATGTCAGGATAATCTGCTTTACATAGCTAGAAAGTGGAGTCACGACGCGGTGCGCCGGTAGAGGTCGCTTTGTCTTATCGGTTTAACTTATTGTGTAAGTAACAATAAGTTAAAACCTATTGTAGGTGTAGGTCATGTATGTTGGGGCGTTCCGATTTAGTTGTGTTTTGAAATTTTATTTGTTGTGATGGATTTTGATTTAAGATTAAGATAATACATGGCTGATTTGTTTCAATTATATTATTGGCGAATATTCGATGTTTCGTAAATATTTTACTGAAAGTCTATAAAAAAATATACAAATATTTTCATGAAACTGACCACAAAATTGTTTAAAAAGAATTAACGCGCTATGATAATATTAATTAGAAAAGTCAACTTTATAAACAAGAGTGAGTAACAAATAATTGAGATTATAAAAAAGTTTCAATTATAAATAAAATCCTACAAAATCAAGATCACATAAATCAAACGACAAACGAATAATTCATAAACAATTTCGAAACATATCCTAAAAATAATTAAAAAATCAAAACATACCTCCAATTCCCGAAAACTTCGAACAGAAAAAACCATTGAAAACAAAAGACACAACACAGGAGTTCAGAGGTCGCTACGGTATTTGCTGTTGGTATCGCACTAGAGTCAGTGTTGGTTACAAATTATCAGGGGCAGGTAACCCCCACCCCACCTGTCGAGGGTTAATATGCTCACTTGACTCGGGGGAAGTCATCGAGCGTGGTGGGACATTTGCGGTCGCTACTGATTTGGACCTAGGGTTAATTAATGTACTTAGTACATGGAAAAAATCTCTGCAAATCTATTTTTGTACAGTGATAAGAAATTCAAGCAGTTTTGGTACCTATTATTACTTTTGTAAGATAACAACAATTAGTTCTAGGATAGTATGAGCTCGTTTCGCTCAGAAATGTCTGGATGATAAATAGTATCACAAATTAACAGTGATCAAAAATTAAAAGCTCCTTAAAAATCTTCACTTTGTTCATTCCGAGTACCAAACATTCAGCTATGACATGATTTAACGAACACCCATCAAGACGTATTCACGATATTAATAAAATTATAGCTTTAATCAAACTTTTACAATGTTAAAATAAAGCTATTAAAAATCCTCAAGAGTCAAAAGTGTCAGGAGCGACATTAAAAGCCCATTCTAAAATAAAAAAGCTTTGTGGATGACACGCACGCCAACAATTAGCCTACAATTAGGGGCTTTTATCAATCAAAGCCTGGTGGCATCTAACACATCGATTTGGTGATCACAATCTGATAGATGTATTGACGAACTTGATACTTATAGTATACCCATCCATCTATGTTACAAGTTTGTTATCATCGTACACATAGTTTTGCCGCACATATACACAAAAATATATTTTTAAAAAACCTTTTACTTAATACTAATACTCTATCTCTATAATAGTTTTTATCTATCTATCTTTTGATACTAGCAATTCTTATTTGATACTAGTTAATGCCCGCGACTTCGTCCGTGTAGATAACTTAGTACTACTATGCGTAATATCTTGGCAGTTTCTAGCTCAATTACAATAAATTATAACCCTCGGGAACCATAGATTTTTTTGGGATAAAAAGTAGCCTTTTAATCTAGGTCACAGTCCATCGCTGTGCCAGATTTCATTCTGATCTGTCCTGTAGTTTTTGTGTGATGCGCGTACAAACATACAAACAGAAAGACAGACAAAACTTTTTAAAACAATCGTTTTGGCTTTTACAGGCCCTATAAAGAGTCCCTATATTTTTATTTTCATGAATATCTCTCAGGTACAGACATAGCTCAGTTACAATTTTATTATATGTATAGATGTTATGAGTTGTGTGATCTATCGATCTGTGAAATTTTCATTCACTTGTACCATTCTTCTTCCATTTCATGACGACGCAGATTTGTACACCAGTTCAAAAGTGTCGCTTTTTATCCGAAGAAGTGCAGAATCCTCCATTTATTCGCCTTCAATAATCAAGATATTTTATCAAAGTAATTTTGAACATACTATGCTTCCTTTTGTCATAATAAAATAACAATCACAATTTTTCATCATATTCTCAAGAGTAATTTTATAGTGTGTGTGTATTCCTTATTAATATTTGAGTTTTAATTAAGTAATCCGATCCTACTTTAAAATATTTCCCAACCACAGCCAGACTGTCATCTAGTAAGAACTTATTTAATTATATACCGTGGTCTTGTACCCTCCGCATTTGGCGGGTGTGCGAGCGTTAAGTTTTCCCACGACGTCGACAGATGGCGGCGGCGCCCGCGCACCGTGACGGTGCTTTACCGATCTTTCCCTCACAAATGGAATAACTGTTGACACCTGTTACTTCTCTTGGTCAGACCGTTTTAATTTTTATGTAGAAGTTTTTAAGTGATCCTCACAACGATTAGAAAATGAACGCTATGGGAACTTATTGCAGCAAGCGACGGGTTTTTCTTAGAAGTAGGTTAGAATTTATTTAACATAACCGCAACAAGGAATGTGTATGTTCTATCAATTATGAATATGAAATCTGACAACAAGTAGGTACCTTGTTAGTTGCGAATTAAAAAAAAATATTATATAATATTATACAACTAGGCAAGCAGTCATGTGACCTACCGCATGAGAAGTGGTTACAGTAGGCTATGGACATCTAAAGAAAATTGATATCACTGTCAAAAACGAAACGTTCTTTTAGCCATGACCATTCCATCATTACCAAACAATGTACTATTATTTTTTGCAGCTGCGCGATATAGTTAATCTCATCGCATGGATTCACCAGATAACGAACTTTATGATTATGATTAATTTACTGGAAGTAAGTATTCAAAGTAGATTATCACATGATCCATAATTTCGTTCTGAAGTCACGAAAAAGCGTATCTATTGTGGCTAGAAATTATTCAATTTCGCGTGACATCAAGATATGCGATCTAATCAGTGCGAAAATGGGATGAATAGGCCCGGGTTTAACCCTTCTGCAGAGGGCGGTGTTATTAAATTGAAATATTTTTATTTTATTGTTCGTAATATTTATTTGATTGTTGAATAAATAGGCAATGTGGGACGCCGAGCGATTGTAGTAGGTTTAATGGGGGACTCCCGCCATTGTTGTTGGTTAATTTTTTGATTAATCATCCCGTTTCGTGGGGAATCGTCGCCGCTCTGTGACGTTTCAATTTTTGCGCTCGCTTTTGTTGTGCAATGGCGCGTGTCTTTCTGTATGTATGTAGGTGGTTTTACGTTTGGTTTTATTACTAAGCGTTTATTTTGCAAATGAACTTTAATCTTTTCTTGAGCTGATCATTCTTAAAATTCAAGTTTTTAAACCTTTATTAAATTTTATATACTTACAAATTGTGACATGCTTTTTGAAAATAATACGTTTTAAGCTTTTTGTTTAAGTGAGACTACTAGAGTCAAGAATATTACGAATTTCAAAAGCGTTCAATTTGAAAGTACGAATCATTTTAGGTAAATTATTTACATTTTTAAAATATCTCAGAATGTAAGTGATATATTTTTAATATAATTACCTAATCGACCATATCACTAATTATTATTACCTATGCAGGATAATCAAACATTTGATCATAAACATTGATAAGACTGCTCCTGTATACGACAATGCATGCGCGTGCGCCGGTCAAAGCCGCGTCATCAATTTTAATCTGCGCGACAATTGCACGATGACAAATGTCATAGCGACGCATTCATTACGCGCACGCGTCAAAAAAGGCACGGCTAATAAAGGGTTAAACCTTATTATTACTGCTTTGGCGAGAGACGGATTATAATTTTTGGAATCATATTTTACACATGTCTAAATGTGCATACGCTCGATCTTTGTACATAGATTATTTAGCCTCGAGATTATTCTATATATTAGGCCCTGTCTATAATAAAAATAATGAACATATTATTTCTTTTTCAGTTTAAACTTAACGGTGAGATATTAAATTCATTAGGAAAAATTTCTCTTAAATCTTTTATACCAATAAACTTTTATTTAATTAACTTTTTTGTCACTTTTATACCATTAAATTTACCTAAGCGTTATTTTAAATAACTTCCTGAGTTAACCACTGCTGGGCAATGAGATTCCCTATAGCTTTTCTGAAATCTGATCAAATAATTAACTATTTAGACTAATTTAGTCTCGAAATTAATTGAATTCAGATTACTATATATTTACTACGAAACTTCAAAAAGAGTGTTAAAAGATTAATCTAGGGCCCACTTCCACCCAAGATGACCTCTTTATATCTATGTAGAGCATGTCTGTTTACCTGCTTTTTTATGTAAAAGGGAGGCAAACGAGCAGGCGGGTCACGTAATGTTAAGTGATCACTGCCGCCTATAGAAAACTGCAACACCCGCGGGGTCACAAAAGCGATGCCGGCCTTTAAAAAGCCCCCGCCCTCCCCATTTGGGGGAAGGTGGGCCTCCGGCTTTCCCACTCACCGGACGGAGCATGGCATAAAAAAGCATGCAGCAGGTTCACCACTACAAAAACTACATAAAAACTTACAGTGACAAGAACATCGTTTAGCAGTTATTTAAATATGTCTTATGCTCATTAAACATTAAGTACGGGTAGTGTATAGAGAAAGCGATGCCAATCATAATATGAGCTTGTCATCTCTATTATCATATACCAAATTATATCTATTATCATAAAGCCATTAACAAACACTGTCTGTCCATTTGTCATTAAACTGGATATCTTCTATAAAGCGAGTATTCCTTAAGAACGCATAAGTGGCACATGATGTACCTGTAATATCTTGTCAGTATTTCAGCCGGTTTATCTTATTAGTTGGCAGTCATGACGAGAAGCTATGAGTAAAATATAAAGTAATTCTCACATTGAAATGAAACAAATTT
>JADGIL010014071.1:3245-23035 GCA_020352625.1 Cactoblastis cactorum
TTATTATTTATTTATTATTCATGTCTTTTCCTTTTAACTTGGAAAGAAAACACTTTTACTACTTGATTGGAAACTAAAATTAAAACTCACACAATCAAGCTACAATAATTATCCTTAATACCTATTAGCGGTATATTTAATATCAATCAAAACATATGATTTAATTAATAATGTTGACTATTCCGCGGCGGTGGTGGCGTGGGCGGAGGACAGCACCCATCCGTAAAATTCCTCTAATTCGTGTTTCTAATGTATATGTGAACATAATTAAATATTTATAAATCCAATTTTGACATTAATTATAAATCAATCAATAATAAAAACCTTTCTAGCTCATCCCAGCGACTTCTTCCACTCTCAATATCTCGGATTCTAAGCGACGTATCTAGGCGTCAAAAGTACAGCAACAAATATCATCCAGTAGTTGTTGCGTGATGTGCGTGTACACAGGTAGAACACAGGCAGGCATAATTGAAAAAAGTAGTAGTGGTTCCCGTTAGCCCTAAAGACCCTCATATTGTTTTCCCTTTAATATCTTCTATGCACAGACATAGTTATTACATGTATTAGATGTATTTGCAATTTTTTTATCTCAGAGTTTTTTTATGTTAAGTGATCACCGGCGCCCATAGACAACTGCAACACCCGCGGGTTTACAGAAGCGTTGCTGGCCTATAAAAAACCTCCCCAAATGGTGAGGGCGAAGAAGTTGGACTTACTGACTAACTAACTATTGGACTAACTATTGTTTCTCCAATTTTTTTCATGGATAAGAAAATACTTCTACTTAATATGTAATGGGGCAATATATTTTTTACACCTCATGCTCGTTAAAGTCTAATTATATGTCACGAAATCTCAAAGTTAAGTAAGAGTTTATATTCTTGCAAACGTAGAGGGAGATAATATTGTATGGAAGTTCCCAAGAGATTAAAATGACTTGAATTTGAAATGTTGAAATTCATATGAAGACTCATAACATATAGCCATTGCAAAAAGATTTTCGAACTGACCACCATAAACAAAACATTAAAAAAAGTGCCTTTCTGAAGAAAATAAATTATTATTTTTGTAGTACTTTCTTTCTATTACCTGGAAAAAGGTGTAAACTATAGATTATTCACCTCGTGGAGTATCTGGATTGTCGTAGTCTTGGGCTGATTTAATTCCTCGCTTCACTCAAGACTCTATACGACTTATAACATAGAGTCCTTCGTAAGCGTAAGAGACGTAAGCCAATCCAAACGTTTTCTTCCCTGGTGCATAATCTACTATATATAAATAAATAATATGAGAAGCTCAAGTCGTTTCGAGGCTCAAACCTACGTAATCAAGTTAAAGAAACCCTCTTGAACGAGTCGAGAAGGTAAATGCAAAGTAATTTTTCAGAAATGTATACCTAATAGAACTCCATTTGTAATAAATATTAAAAACTAGACTTAATATTCGATTCAAATGTTAAATCTTATGATTAACTATCATTCGCAATATAAAATTAAAAGTTATAACTGTATTTAAATGTTTATAAATAAATTACAATAATAAATAACCCTCCTTCTACCGCAGTCGGGTAAAAAGGAGATAATCTATCTTCATGCAAACATGCAAACCTATGTACATGTTCTATCTTTCTCTCTTGCGAGGTAGTCAGGGCCTAAAGGCGCGATACTCATACGCGAGAGAAACAATTTGCGAGTGACACTGGGTACATAAAAAATGCAAAATGGCGACTTTATGACGTCATAAAGTCAGGATGAAAAAATTTTTCCCCTCCAAACCCATCGATCGAGTGGGGTATCAAAATAAAGGCCTTTCAATGGGGATTCTAAATACATACATATCTTGCTGTTTTTATTAGACTCTTCATACTAAAAAGTCTAAAATAAAAATAATTATTAAAACACAAAATAACCGACTACATTAGCATTTGCAGTCGGGTATTTTTTTTTAATAATTATTTTAATTATACAAATATTTTCTCAATTTATATGTATATTTCCTTGATTTACTTTTACAATATGCATAAAGCAGCTGGCATATTCTACATTTTTCCTTCCTTCACATACTAACAAGAAAGATCTTTATACCTTATGTAAGTAAGCTTTTAATTACTTACAAGAATGAGGCGCTACATAGCTTAGTTAAGATATAATCACGTCCATGTTACTTGTTACCTAGTAGCAAGACTCAAGATGTACGTGCCGAAATGAAGGAACATTTTTATGAACAACCTAGACAGGTGTCCTCAAGTTGTTTACATAAAGTTAAGCATGAAAATGCACAAAACTTTAGGTATAAGATGATCCTTGAATTATAAATATCGGAGAAGAGCTAAATTTAATACACTTAACCGTTAACCTTAAATATATTTCATCTAATCTGGCAAATATCAATAACTAATATAATACTAATATTGATAAAATGAACAACCTTACATTTAAGAACTATATCGACAATGTAATAAAATCATTTACAGCATTCTAGAAATCATCTTTAAAATACTACATATTAGGAAATATTAAAATTTCGTTTTAGATCAACGGCCTGTGATCTAAAATGATATTTGACGATCTAAAATGATCGTCAAATATCATTTTAGATGAAATGATGATGAAAACCGGCCAAGTGCGTGTCAGACTTGCATACGATGGAAGGTACTTGTACTTACCTACAATAAAAAAACACAAAAAATATCACATCGGCTGTATGGGAGCCTGCTTAAATATTATTTTGTTCTATTTTCAGTATTCGTAGAAGAGACAAAAGATTTACGTTGTTGACGTATTTACTATAATCTGTGAAAATCTCAACTATCTAGGTATCACGGTCATCCTGATGACAAATGGACATATAAACGGACAGACATGGCGGGGTCCCGTTGTTACCCTTTGGGAAAGGAACCCTAAAAACAATCGATTATTTCTGAATCCTTTAAGTGGGATACATTTTAAGCAGGTGTCTCCGAAATTCTTCGGCTGCTCTCAAAGTTGAACGACAAAAGTGCACACAACTCGTAAAATCTTTTAATATAGCTGAGTGCCTCGGCCGCCGCCGCAGCCTATACTCGAGCCTTTTATATGGATTTAATACTTGTCTAGAGTGGAAAAATTGGTATCCGAAAAGGCTTTTGAAAAGTTGAACGTTCCTTCATATGTGTGCGTGCCCACTTTTTATTTTATTAATATAGATGTATATAGACACAGAAGCACATACACAATATCTCATACTTGTTCCTTATGGGGTAGACAGAGACAACAGTCGTGAGAATCGAAGGTCACGATTAGCTTAATGGTGGACTTATGGTGAAATTGAGATTCTGATATTATGACAGGTTGCCAGCTTATCGCCTATGAGAAGAAATTCCAGTTTCAAGGCATTTTCTTTGGATTATTTGTACCATCTCAGCGTGAGTAATGAAGTAGGTATTTTTTTTTCAGGTAAATTAATGACATATTGGCTATATAATATCGTAACGATAACAACGAAAGATGAGACTGGCTCGGGACTGTAACAAATGGAGAGAAGAAAGCCCATTAGTTGTCTGTAGCTGTGAACGATACACATATGCTGTAGCAATATCAAAGCGATATTTGCAAGAAATTCTGATGGTAGTTAGTAATTTGGCTAAACAAGAGTATTTTTAGCTTTTTCAATGGAGCTATCGCAACCGATTTGTTTTGCCAGTATACAGAAGACTAAACACAAAGCCAAGCTTGATTAGTTCCAACTTGTTTCTACCTCACTACCTATATACACCATACTTAGTAGTTAATAATATAAATGATAACCTCCGTGGCATAATAGTTAAAGCGCTTGCCCGTTTTTCAAGAGGTCTGATCCCCGTTCGAATCGAAGTTCGTTCCCCGATCAGGTCTTGAAGGAAAATCATCTTTCACTTCTTTGGCCTTGATTTTTTTATGTCAGTGGGAAGCAGGCGAGTCACGAGATGATAAGTGATCACCGCCGCCCATAGACAGAGCCGCGAGTAACAGCTAATAATAAATCCTACTAATAATATAAGTGCGAAAGATTGTAAGTAGATAATTATTTATGTATGTTGGTTACGTTTTCAGGAAAAAAACTATTGGACATGTTTGTATCAGAATAACATAGAGGTTACAGACTAAATTCGATACCAGCGAAACTGCGGGCAATAGCTTTTAAATTAATATAGGTATAAATCAATACCAGATTAATTTATTGCCAACTCTGCAGTAACATTTGGCCAAAATTCCCGTTCCAATGGTGGTTTTGAGATAAAAAAAATAGGCTATAACTCTCCCCGATAAATTTTACCGTCATGAGGCAAATATAATTAATCAAATCTATCTGGTAGTTTCAAAGATAAGCAAACAAACAAATATATTAATTTATTTTATTTATTATAAAAGTTATAAATAAAATATTAGCAAATATATTTTACTCCATGCAAATATAACTAAATATTTCCTTACTAAATATTTAGTTATATTTGATTATATTATTAATTCAATTTAATTACGTACACGGAATGGAAGCTTTATTCATTTTGCTTTCAAAATAAGGAAAACGTCCCTGTTTTATGGTTCCTCAAGAAACGTTGATTTTTGTTGATTTATCTTTATCAGTGAAATTATTTTTTGAAAGCGAGGAAGTTGGGCCTCCGGCTCTCCCACTCATCAGATGGAGCATGGCTGATAGCTGCCATTCAGGCGTCGGTCTTCTATGGAAGCGTGGTCTTTCCCCGGACGAGCCGGCCCATCATTCATTCAGGCTCATACCACGTCCAGTCCATGCAAGATTTGAGAGAAATTGCACTTATAGTTTCTGAAATTTCGTGATGAGTGGATGTTTTTCAGTTTTATATAGATACATAGATAAAATAAATGCTATTTCTGAAACTCTATAAATATAAAAAAATAAAGTTTACTTATGGACGTATGTAAATCCTTTAATGGAGGTGGATTAATTTTTAAAAAAATATTACATATTTTTGAAAATGGTACGGAACTTTCGACATACTTCGCTCGTTGTTGGTGGTTTTTTATTATTTTCTGGATGCCGTAGGCCTGGCCTCGTGGAGCCCGGGGCGTCCCGGAATTTATTATTATTAAATATGAATACAAAGCAAGCTTAATTAATAAAAGTACACTTATTTACTTCTATTTTTTATATTATTTTATTTCCTTGGCATACCTTACTTTATGATATCGTGTATCATATGTATCGAGGCACAGACAGATACGAATTATGTTTCCAATTATTTTTGTTTTTATATGTACATACACAATAACATAACATTTTAGCAAAATGGCGAAATGTTACAAAATAAGACAAGGAATTATTATATAGAACTGTTTAAAAATAAAGTACTATCAAAATTACGCTCTTAGCATGTCTTTCGATTGAAAATACCTTTTTTCCGACACTTTTTATTAGAGTTGAAATTTCAATATTACATACAGGCTTATAATCAATTCATGAACTTAAATTTATAATCTTTGTTGTACTACATTCGTAATTGAATGTCTATGCTGTAAATAAAAACGAATGAAAACCTACACGATTGAAATCAGAATTTGTGTGTGTTATTATTTCGTTTTCGAGTATAGTAGGTACATTTCAGAGAGGTTGCTTTACATGTGAAAGCAATTTCACGAGCAATCATTTGTTAAAAATATCCAGCCATCCGTACGCCTCGACCGACAATCATTTTGAGATTTTCTGTAGCGTTACCATAAGCTATTGAAGATTACTGACGTTACTTGTGATCACGTTACGCTATATTATTTGTCGTTGGATTAAAACTAGAAATTGTTAGTTCAACTAATAACCACCACTGGCGCTGTACTTTTTTACACAAATTGTTGAGAACAACTAGCTAACTAGTACTTGTGCTCGGTTGCGACTTCTGTTATTGAAAACTCATGGTAGTAGTACTTTCTCTCCGTTGCGATGTGAAGGGACATGTGTGCACGACATCTCCCGAATTCTCATATTTCACTTGTAGCTTCACGTTTTGTTCGCATATAAATCAAAATGAATATTATCAAATTTACCAGTAAAATCATTTTTTATTTTAACACAAGAACCAGTGTATCCATTTTTTTAGATCAAGAACTTTTAATACAGAAATAATTGACCACAGAATTTGTATTCACTATTGCATGCGAAATGTACACATACCCTTTAATTAATTCCAAGTAGTACCTGTTAATTAATACAGAAATACCCGGCCCCAGTGCCAGGTTGGTACGAGCCTCATTCTAAGTATTATTTACATCGTACAAAAAGCAGTGCTAAATCTGTAGCAGCACTAAGTTTCAGACGCTGCTCTGCCCGTAATTGGGGCGCGCCATCAATATACGTCGGAAAGCTTTGCATATTTCATAGGAGCGTAGGCCCTCGTATTTCGAATGAGAGCTACGAACAAATTGTATCTACAGTCTGCATCGCAATCTGTGTTGTATATGTATTTTTACAAGCTTTTATTTGACTTGCAATATTTGGATACATGTGCTTGTTTGTGTCAACTCTTGCAAGTTCAATATGAACCACTTATGTTAGGGAGTTAAAATGTTTTTATGGGGATTATGATCTTATGGTCCGCTCATTATCGGCTCCCAATAAGGGAATTATTAAACGATTAACGACATGTATACTAATTTTATTCTACGATTCAATTACCCTCAGATTGCCAAAATAGATTGTGCAACAAATTTTTCGTAAAAATAAATAAGCCGTATTACATTTTATTCAAGGTTTACTTGGTACGTCGTATTTTAACAGTAAAAAATAGTACTTTTTCATTTTCCATTTCTTTTTATTTTTTGTTTGGGATAGTGAAATATAATAAAATTATGTAAACATAATGAAGGTATAAATTTACATTTATAATAATGAGATTTATAAATGTATAATGCATCTATAATCAACATTTCAAAAGAAGTAAAATCTATTTGAAACGATTTTCATGTTCATATTAACTTAATCTCTTTTATGCTGGTCTGGGAGCGAAAGAAAAACGAAGAATGAGCTAGCTGCTCCTCTTCCCGTGAAGATTGTAAAAGTCAATCAAGGGAAGGGCTTAAAACGGGAACTCTCATAGGCGATGGGCTAACAACCTGATACTATTTCGAAACCTCTAGTCCACCCATAAGTCGACCATTTTGCTAAGTGTGGCCTTCGAGACTCGCGACTCTTGGCTCTATCTACCCTATAAAGGATAAAGACATGATACTATATTTGTATTAACATATTATAAAAAAATAATTAAGGATATAAAAAGACAAAATATCCAATTTATTATGATTAATAATTATGATATAACTATAGTTATATCATTATTACGTATTTTTTTAATCTACAATCTCTCACCTTGTTATATGTGTTTTTGAATGTTATATTTATTCCTATTTTGAAGATTTCAATTATTATGTATATTATTTATGCGGTTACTTATTATCAGGTAGAACGATCTAATATTTTATGATAATGAAGCCTTTCGAAAGTTACAGAAACAATAATTCCGACATAAGTAACTGTTTAACATTACGGTTATGTATATGTACGTACGGAAGATAATAATAAAAAAAAAATACAGCAATATTAATATAAGTTGATATACGTTTACTATAAAATAATATTAATGTCCACGATTGTGTAGTCTCATTATAATACGTAGCCAAAAAATCGAAACTTTTATGGGATACTTACTCAACAACACCGTATATTAAAATATACACTCATATGTATATAAACATCTAAACCTGGCCGAGGATCAAACTCGGGACCTTTCAGTTCGTAGACAAGGACTATATACAAAATATAAAGTAAACTAATATTTTCTCGAAATGTTCAAGAGAGCAGGGCTTCAAGCTTTATCATATTACACAGCGTATACTGCACATGACGGGTGCAGGGATGCCATTAGCGAGTGCGTTCAGAACGTCTAGATGTATTATGGCTGGCGTTCAGCTAAGACAATACTCGGCTTCATTAACAGCATTATATATCTTACCTAAAGGTTGCGTTCTAATACGGAACACATTGCAAACTTTAGTCTTTCTTTAATACTGGCTTTTCCCCGCGGATACAGTCGCGTCCTATAATTCCTGATCCCAGGGGATTTTTGATTAATCCTATCTTAGCAAGCGTCTATGTCCTAAAAAGTACCCCCATGCAAATTCATTATGTTCTCTAGCATATGGGGTTTCTCAGATTTTGTGAAAGTGAGTAAGTGTTTTTCGCTTTCATATATAATACATATATAAATAAAGATAATAAAATACAACTAATAAGTATCCTTGAAATGATACATTAATCATAGAGAAAATATGTAGTGAATTCGTAGGTATATTATTTATGTTTAAAACATACCAAATGCTTATGATATGAAAAAATGGAAATGAAATAATCTACGAATGCAAGAGAATAATAAAAACAAAAGGGAGCATATTGTAGAGCGCGGCTATCTATGTGAAATACAAAGCGCAATTACCCAAGAATTAGAAAAGTAGGATATTTAAACAAAATACTCCATGAAATGCGCCATTTCTTTAGATAGTTAGCTTAAGAGGCTCAATATTCCTCGCAGCGGATCTTTTTGTTGTGTAATTAATTCACTTGTTCCTTTTTTCGTAGGGTTAAAAACCGTTAAAGCTAAAGATTCCACGACTCGCTGTCTTGGGTTTAATGATTCTATTAGGGTTAAGAATTCGATTTGACTTGATTCCATTCCTTTTGCCACTTCAAGCTTTTAACAGAAAAAATATAGATACAGTTTATATTTTTAATATGTATTAGCAACACTTAGCCAAGAATATTAGTATCTAATATTACAATTACTTGTGATTTAAGTATTTTCCGATTTTATTGCTATTGATGTTTTGTTAATCAAAGTACCGAGTTTTTTTTTTTATTTACTAAAACCATTACAGCAAGCCTAAGCGATTGTAAAAAAGCCATTATAATTAAAATACTTCCAACTTTATCTAACATTCCTCATACAAGTTATTTTCGCAGTGTCAGAATAGATACTATCTAGGTATTATTGTAGGCTTCTGGATGTTCACTATTTTAAAAAATCAAATTAAAAAGGGGCAGGACTGACGGGAACAACGAAAATACGTCAACTTGGAACTCATCGGTCAAGTCAATATTGGCTGAAAATTGTTTCGCGATAGCCGGCCTTAAATGTAATTATTTCGGGTTTCAATTCCGCCCGGCTGATCGGCGCGGCCACAGATGTGTTGCTGTTGGGTCCTCAAATTCTATTTTCATAGTAAACAAAATGTATTTATTATTTTTCATATCGACGGTTGAAAGGCTATTTGAGTTAAGCGACATTTTGTAAAAGTTGAAAAAAAGAGGTTCAACGTTTTTATTTTTGGAAAAAAAATAGCTGACTGACTGACTGAAAAAATGGCTTGACAGATTCATATTATGAATTTCATAAAAATCTGCGAAAAATCTCTATAAATAAAAACATTGACCCTCTTTTTTTTAACTTTTACAAAATGTCGCTTAATTCAAATAGCCTTTCAACCGTCGATATGTAATCCATACTAATATTATAAAGAGAAAAGAATGGTATTTTTGTTTGTAACAAATAAACTTAAAAGCTACTGGAGAAATTTTTATGAAATGTGGCACAGATATAGAATAACAAATTTCGTGTTTTTTTATGGTTCCGTACTTAAGGGGTAAAACGGGAACCCTATTACTAAGCCTTCGCTGTATGTCTGTCTGTCGCTGTCACCGAGCTGTATCCTTGAAAGTTAGTTTAAAATTATCACAGATGATGTCTTTCTATAGCCGCTTCAACAACAAATACTTCAATAGAATAAAATATTTTTTAAAGGGGCTCATATATCAATAAACGTGTTTTTTTGCAGTTTTAAATAAGTAATGGCACGGAATCCTTCAAGCGCGAGCTGGACTCGCACTTGACCGGTTTTATATTCCGTAATTATTACAGCGACGGAAACAGTTGTTAGTCTTGATTTTGTACGTTGAGAATTAACTTTTATAGTTGCTACTATTAACTAGAATATGATTTTTCAGACATAATGCCCCCTAATGTGTACATTATACTCATATAAGAGAAATTGCACAAAATGTACTATTTTAATTGTTCTATGGCAATAGTAGTTTTTTTGGAATGGTTATCATCGATATTCGATTTTAATGAAATATTTCATATGTCCCATATATGTATCTAATGTCAAATTACCCACATTTCAAATAGAGTGTAATTTAAAAGTAATTTCTAAAATATCCAATATATCTTTTATTCAATACATCTCTTATTTTCTCGTGTCCGAGAACAAAAACTGGGTTGACTTCATTGTTATATTCTCATATTCAATGTTTTTCTTTTTTAATTTAAGTACCCACTTCAATTTTCCCTGATTATTTATTCATATACACCGTCATTAACTCACGTGTGTATTTTTTAGTACCAGATGTGATTATTCGGATACGAAGACAATAAATTTATTCAATTGTAAACTAAATAAATATATAGGGATTTAACACACAAATTGAGTTAGCCCCAAACTAAGTACGAGACTTGTACCATGGGATAACATACTATCTCAACGATACTAAGTATAATTTTATAATACACGTGTAGAACCAAGGCGCAGGTCAATCAGAAAAAGATCCTTTTCCATCATGACCTGACAGGGGATCGAACCCGGAACCTCCTGGGTAGCGGTCACGGTAACAGGAAGTAAAGTGAAACCCGAAATGTACTTATAATAATAATATTAGATTTCATTTTACGTATCACGATGTTTATTAAATAAATAACGATAAAAATCTTAAGTAAATAACTAATGTGCAGATTACCTCGAGAGTTCACCTTAGAGGTCATCCTTTGAAATGAAATAGTTATTAAACCGAACTTCCCATGGGAGCGTAATTCTAGGGCGCAAATAGTTATATAACTAAGTTTGTATCTCATTTATAAAGGGTCACATTTCTGTGACCCTGTCTGGATATTATGTAATTCGATTACATCTCTATAATAATTGTGTAAATGGAAAGCTACAATTATAAAATTGTATTGAGTTATCAGTAGAGGGCTTATTTTGTTTGTTGTAAAGTTTTAAGTCTTCATTAAGTTTCCTCGAGTCCCTTACAGTTGTAGGCGGAATTCAAACTTTATAATTAACTTCGATTTTAATTCAAAGTTTTACGAATGCCTCAAGAGTAGCATTCAATTTCACGACGGTTAAGCTTTTCTTTGATTGATTTTGCTTTGAAGTCAATGCAAAACAAAAGTTAGAGTGAAAAAGAAATAAGTTTATTAATAAATCCTTGTTTGTAATTTAAAAAAGAACTTATCTGAATTGAATTGGACAATTTATTTTAAATTTTTTGCAAATGTCAACTAATAAAAGTTGCCCAGTTACATAATAGAGTTTATGTATATACATAAATATATCATTATCATCATTTTCCTACCCTGTGTAAGGCTGGGTGATAGAAAATATTACATATTATTATTAGTATAGTAAATAAATATACAGAATAAAATGAACCAGGTTGAATTATTAGCCTGAAAATAAGTTCGAAACTTACTGAATACCAACACAGCAACACTACATTTTGTTTCATAAACATATGTAAAATAGATAAACATCCAAGACAGGAGTCTGAACCAAACAAGTCGGCCACATACATATACATATATTGTCAAATTTAGTTTTAAATATATAATAAAATAGCCTTTGACCGCGACTTCGCTCGTGTCAAATTTGGGGATGGGAGAATAGAACAAGAGAAAAAGTTACCTATATCACTCTTTAGCCCTTCAACTATCTCTACATAAAAAAACACACGAATCCATTTCTCTGTTTTGAGGCGAAAGATAGATAAACTAATACTTTTTCTCATTTAAAATATTAGTAAGTATGGAAATATGGATTTTAGTAAATAATGTTGTGAAACATGCAAGGTTTTATATTAAAATATTAGTTTTCGAACAATATTTATCTACAAAGAATGAACAACAATTGGGACCCTTTGGGACTATTGGATTAGCATAACAAAGAATATTTCTTTCCAAAGTCCCCTTAAAGTACATCTTGAAGGCAAGAGGTAGGAATTCTATTAAAAATGTCTTCAATCTTTGAAAATTGATCCATCATGGGACGAGCTCTAACACTGATTGATTCCATCTCATCTTCTCAAGCAATTAGATTTTTAAGTAATGACGAAGTGGTTTTTGGAATTCTGAAACTCACAATAAATTATTACTGAAAAGTATATAATGCTCGTTTCGATTTTATTCCTTTTTTTTAGTAATTTGACCTTTTTTTAACGGCAAATTTTCTAAACAGGCAAACATGTATACTTATGGCCCACTTGATCACTTGAAAGTGGTAATCGCAGCCAAAGACACCGGAATTACCTCACCTAAGTTGGGTTTATATAATTCTATATACCAATTATATTCCACTAAATAAATACGATTAACTATTGGTCCCAAGTTCGAATTGCACTTAGTCGTTATAGTACACTTTGGAACTCAACACGTGGGCCGACTCGCACCTAGCCAATTTTATGTATAGGACGATAAATCTATAACTCGATACAGTGTCATAAACCTACCTTCGTGAAATTCCCTAAGGATTATGCCTGCGCAGTCTGGACGTATGACTGTGAGGGAGGTCAGACAAGGGCTCCTTCAGGAATATAATTTCATGATGCTTTTATCAGCAGTGACTTTCTGTGACATGTTGTATAATAAACACATTACAGACAGATGGATGCTTGCACTGTTACGTATCTAAAGTAATAAATATTATTCTTATTCCCGAATTAATGATAGCTCCTTTGTCACTTTGGAATTACCAGTATTTTGTGTATTTTATATCAGTTTATTTTATATAAATGTTTGCGTGTTTGACCGTACCAATTCTTTGATTTACTTGCGGACAGATGGATAAAACTTTCTAGAATATCGTGTGATTTTTGGTTCTTTGTAATTACGTTTTTACCAAACTGCACACTCCTGCCCGACTTCTGTTTGTTTTCACATTATCGAAAAATAGTAAAATTACTTTTAGTCTAAAAGTATTTCATGGGTTTTTATAAATCTATTTTAAATACTTAATAAAAATTAGATTTTTTTATTATGAAAATGCACATATATGTATATAAATTCGCAAGAAAAAAGACGACAAAATTTTACTATTAATACGTAATTACATAAATAAAACACATAACCAAAATAACCTTCATCAGATTGTGGAGCGACTTGCAAACGACGTGGGGCAGCCATCACTAATGACAATATTATCCCAAAGTTTGAGGCACATACCTGACGCACCTACACGTCTAAATGTTCTCGTAACATTCACCGAGTGTTATTGATTGTCGGGACCTGCGAGGGAGATTATAGGCTATTAAAACCATTGTTGTAACTGAGAAATCTAATTTGAATTAATGATTCATATTAGATTTCTTGTAATATAAAGGTATATTTCTTTATACTGTGTACTAGGTATAGGCGCAGAGGGAAACTCTATATATAGGTATAGACTCGCAATATTTAATTTTATCAGTGTGCTTTGTATAAGTAATATATAACACCTTTGGAAGATTCATTTAAACTATGTGTTATGTCATGGTACTTTAACAGTCTAAACATCTGTAAACATAAAATATTTCTGGTGCCAATGGTACGAGATGACCCGACTCCAAATAAAAGGGGTGGAAGAAGAAGATTATACTATTATAAACCTAAATCATAGTTTTCTATTTAATAATTGTGTATTGCTTTACTCACTTGATATGTTAACAAAAAATTACACAAATGAATTATTAAAAGAGCTCATTGGTCATAAAATATCTTAACTATGAAGTTAATTTTTCGTATATCTTCTAACTTAAATGTCTGTACCATGACTAAAGATTGAATAACAAACTTTCATTACTTTAAGCATTTTTTTATAACAAAACTCATTTCTTATTGGGTGTCAAATATTCGGATAATCCAACCAATGAAGAAAATTAAGATTTCTTTGTATTATTGTACTTAAAATAAATTCTTTATTTCTAAAGCCTATTACTATTACATTTTAAATTATGTAAATCTTCATAGTACTTATCGTTATTAACGCTTCCAGAAATTTATTTTCAGATGTTATTAATGTCGCTCTTTATTAAATTTTAGAGGTCTTCTGCAGGCCCCTTGATATAATTGGCGTCATTCAAAACGGAATTCGTTTTGGGCGTTGACAGTGGTAATTACAGTCCATAGCTATTTAAATAAGGAAAAGCCGCTTATTTAATAAAACGATTAACACAATTACAAAATTGGTAAATATCTTGATTTATTTAAAATGCCATGCCCAGCTCTTTTCTTTTTGTATTTGTTGTTGGAGCGGCAACAGATATCTGTGAAAATTTCAACTAACTTTCACAGTTTATGAGTCTGGTGACAGACTGTCAGGGCAATCTTAACTGAGCGATGGCCTGACAACCTATCACTAGATTAAACTCTCCATTCCACCATTAAGCCCAACATACACTTCGAATCTTTCGTCTCTTGGTTTATATCTACCCCGTAATGGATAAAGACGTGATACCTTGTCTGTACTTTATTTTATTCAAAATAAACTTAAACTTGTAACTTCACCACATTGTAGTACACTACGATAGAATATAGAATAGGCTTTACATCAATATACCTGACGAATTTCAAAGCTAAAACTACTTCGTAAGTAACAAAATACACGGCACGAGTCAGCTTTATTTAGTTTCAGCAAAACCCAAACACATTCAAACTAAAAGTGCTGAATTTCAGCTGACACCACGTTAGGGTAATCTTAAACAAGTGGGTGTGTCTATAAACAGCACATTTGGGAAGGCCCTTCACAGTTTCGCTTACCTTCGTTCGCCAATACAACTTTCATTTTGGGGGGTATTCGTACCGGTGCGTTTGTTTTATTGCGATGTCCGCGGTCCAAACTGCCCAACTCCTGGGCGCTACCACATATTAAACTTGTAATAGAATTTACCCGCAGCAATTTGTCTTTACCACTGCAAAATACGAGGGACCCTTAAAGTTTATGTTATTATTGTTTCCTTTGCAATATAGATTCTCTTTGGGATATATTATACAAAAATAATTGTTGTAGATATTATAAGCCATATTTATACAGACTCAGACATAAAAAAATACTGTTAACACCATAGAATTTTTTCAGATGTTAATATAGAAATAAATTAGACAGCTCTATTAATATAAATTTATCGAAACACTATAAATAAAATACTATTAGTTGAAATCGGATTCCTGTGATGTCATCTCTACAAGACTGTAGATTTCTAGAAATAAATCGGTACCTACTTACTATCTATGCGTATGAGAATGTAATATGAATACCTATAGCCCACGACTTTACTTATGTACATATTTTAGTAGTAGTTAGTGCTTTTAGTACTAGTTAGTACTTTCTCACCTTTTAAACCTTTTATGTACTTTCTAGAATATTTTAGAACTAAAATTATCCGAGCCCATCTACATAGTTTTTTCGGTTTGAGAGTAAAGAACAGTATTTGAATTATTTAGATATAAAACATTATTTACTTTAAGAACCTAGAGAAAAAAAAATGAAACATCCATATCCAACAAAAATCAAAACATTTTTTGCAATAAATCAATGAGTATCTCTTTTAGGATCCTTAAATTAGTATCAAATAGTTTTCTTGGAGTCAAAGCTATAAAATGTAAATAAAACAAAAAGTAAGACAGATCTCGTTTCTTTCTTAAATAGAAACAGAATAGTTGCAGTATCGTAACTTGTTAGCCAGGCGCTTCTCAGACCGAACGACAAAGGAAGAAATGGATTTGCGCTGAACAGACACCGCACCTGGATAATTCCATGTGACAGAGACAAATTCTACTTACATTATTTTTTACTTAAAAATATTTAAAATATAACAAGATATATTTATTTTAAGTGCTCCGTACCCGAAGGGTTACACGGGAACTCTATTTACTAAGACTTCGCTATCTATCTGGTTGTTACATGTTGATACCTACGAATCGTGATCTTTTTAATAGTTATAGTAAGGTAGTATGTGTTTTTGGTCAAATTGTTAAAAGTTATTAAATGGAATCCATGTCGACGGCACGAGTTTATGAAATAATATGATATGAATGATGAATAAATAAATAAAAATCTGTCTGCCTCTCTCATGAACTGTGAAAATGAGACAGTTTCAAGCAGGAATACTAAAAATAAAATAAATAATTAAAGATGCTCCCATACAAAAATGTGATTTATTTGTCATTTTTCATGTTTAATGGGTACAGGACCATTCGTGCGCGAGTCCAATTCGCTCTTGGTCGGTTTTTTTAAATAATTAAAAATATACAAGGATAAATACAGATTAAATTAGCCCCAAAGTAAGTTCAAGACTTGTATAATGGGATACTAGCTCAACGATACTATATTTTATATAATAAATACATATATTATAAAAAAATATCCAAAACCCAGGCCAATCAGAAAAAGATTGTTTTCCATCATGCTCGTTCTGGCTGAACACAGTTTTGATGCTAACATTTATTTGTATTAGTTTAAAAACTCATTAAAAATTAATTGTATTCTTTATGGAGCAATATAAAATCTTAAAACTTAATTATGCAATATAAATAAAGTACCTTATCCTTTTAATTTCATTTGAAATAGGTACACTCAGTAGCAAAATTGCTACAGTTATTTCAGAAAGTAATGTATACGTATAAAACAAAGTCGTTTTCCCCTGTCTGTTTATCGATAGGGTGACTCATAAGGAAGATTATTAAACTAGTGCGAAGCATGGGCGGGTCGCTAGTTTTTTAAAAGTAAAAAATATATACGTAGTATTCATACACGTGTATTGAATAAATCAAACCTAATATTATAACAGAAGCATTATGTCGTGGTACATTTTTCCGTTTATAGCATTCAAGATTATCCTACCAAATAAAAGTGGACGAAATTGAATCTGGCCCATAATTGGTATCTGGGATGGGGCGATAGCCTTCTCGAGCTAACTTGAATTATTAAATTCTATTTACAAATAAAATTTTATTCGTAGGTACTCTGCATCAAGACTTTGGGACAACTTTCAGTTTAAATTAAATGTCTAACAAGTTTTGACTCTCGAGTTAATATTTTGGAAATGTATTTTAACATGTTTTTTTTTTTTTTTTTTTACAAAACAATCTTAATTTGTTTAGATATTGCAAGAAAATGACTAGACTTAAATTGTTCCCATTCATCCCAGATGCATTTCTGAATATATTACAGCACAACTATCGCATTGTTTAGAGCATAACATAATAAAAATAATTATTACAAAAAGAAAACAAAATCCCGCAGTGTCATGGTGAATCCAATGATATCTCATATGTTTAAATCCTTCAAGCCGTTTAGGCCCTAGAAGGAACATACAAATCTACATACATACATGTACATACGCCTGAAAAACATAACCCTCCTTCTGCCACAGTCGGGTATCTGATTTGTTACAAAAAATACTTAATTTTATTCGCGGGCCCATCTAAATATGCAATATTTAAAATATTTTAATTTAATTTCTACAACAATGTTCTATTGTAATCTGAGATCCTTTTACTAGAATTAGAACGCCTGACTCACTTGCATACCAATGTTACAATAAAATTCTTTAAGTGATTTTATGACCCGTAAGATAATCGCCTTTAAAAAACAGAATTGCCTAAGTACATAAAATTTTGTTTATGTACCTATAGTTACCTATTTGGAACAATTTCCTTTTATTATTCCATTGAGTACCGTTAACTTGAAATTCGTAATAAAAAGGCCAAACTTATGACCCTTTAAGGACCTTAATTTGTTAGAGCTATTAATATATAACGAGAATATATTTTAATAAAAATTTAATTTATATCATACCTAAGTAATAAAAAGTTTTTAAAATTCAAACATTTCAAACCTAAAATTAAAATTCAAACATATTTGTGCTTATATCACATTGTTAGTTTATTGAAACTAGCAAATCTCCCCCAATGTAACAGTATATTAAGAACTTCGAGTTAATAGTTTCGAGCATATCAAAGAGACGACCTCCCTCAAATTTGATGAATAAAATCAAATAAGTAACGTTCCTCAAATTGAAACTAAATAGAAGATTCTATAAATTTTTAAATTGTATCTCGTTGACCCAAGTTTAGTTGAGAGTCACTGGAAATCGTTCGTCCGTGACGGGAATGCCCGAATCCCTGACTTGTCGAATGCAATCTACGGCTTTGTTTTCCTTATTCAGCCTCTCGACGTTTCTTTGTAGTACGTGTTTTCTTGTAGTTTTATCCTGGAAAATTCACAGATAAATGCTTTATTTTGGTGGGTATATGAAATTGTGTCACAGTTTAATTTTGGCCACATAAAATCACTGCTGGACATAAGCCTCTCATAGATTTCAAAGACATTTGGTTGGAAGCGGTCTGCATCTAGCATCTTTTTGTTACTTTGGTTAAGTCAACCGACTCGATCGATCATTTAAATGTTACTAAGTTAAAAGGAAACTTAGAGGTATAATAATTACACATATTTTGTTTATATAACATTAAATGTTGTGAGTTTAAATGAAAATGTGTAACGTATGTTTGTAATACGGTTTTCTCATAATTGGAACTCGTTTGAAAGTTTTTGGGAAGATTTGGAGCCTGCAGGGTATTTTTGCCCTTTCATGTCTCTTTGGTACTTGAACAGCTTTGTAGGGTTATAACATTTACAACTTATTAGGAACCTTATATTATAAAACAAAATTAAATATTATGCATATGAAATGATTAAAACAAATTATGATTTATTTTCTTTAAATTTCTTTTGTAGTAAATAAATTTAGATTAAATAATTAAAACACGAATCTCGACTACTTTTAAAAGTTCTGAGATAAATCGAATATTTTTCTTAATTTAATATCATGTGGGCCTGTTTATCTAGTCTTAAAAAAAGTGAAATTTAAAAACACCGCATACATTTAACCGGGTCATAATTTTAGAAGAGTTTATTAATTACTTAATGCCTTTGTCACCTAATATTATCCGAAGTTTAGATTTTCTTCAAAACAAAAATAGTTCCAACTTCGTGTCAAAAAATAAAATTCCATTACAAAAACAGTTCCAAACATTTCCAGTGATCTTGTACGCGTTACACGAACTCGCCAACAAATATTGGCTCATTCCCATGCTGTCAAAGCGGCAGTCCTATTCATGCGGGCACCGCGCTCCGGGCGCCCTTACGACACGGTGTGTTTAGGCTGAAAACCTAGTGGATAAATTCATATAATACGTGTACGCCATGGGCTATTTAATTTTACTCAGCTAATATGCGAGTATGGATGCTATGCTATGATATAATATAAATGGGCGTGCCAGAAGGCTTATTGATAATAAGGAGCTTACCAAGAGACGGCTGTAACACTTTTGAATAGTAGCTAGTCTTTGTGTCTTCTACAGGCTAAATTTTGGGGAGTAATTACACGAATCTACAGGAGTCATTACACGAATTCAAGGAATTACACGAATTTATTCTACCTGCACTATTTCGCCATCGTACAACGTGGCGTGGGCAGAATTCCCATCAATTGTGATAGATGTCCTCTCTCACCATACTGCCTATTTCGCCTCTTCCTTTATTTTGATCCTAAGTTCATTCAATAAGGCGATTTTCAAGGCAAGAGGCTAGGCAAGACCTTTGATTTACCGTTACATCATGCCCGTGGCTTCGCTTGCATCAAATAAAATATTTAAAAACCAT